>JARQOD010012529.1:0-19234 GCA_033576555.1 Oophaga sylvatica | reverse complement strand
AACAATCCAAAAGAGACAGCGAACTCTGGACCAGTCATGGCCTTCATCAGCTTCATCTTCACTACTGTCATCTGTATCTTCACCTGAGCCATAGCCAACATCAGCTTTCTCTTCATCTGAAGCATCCGCACTACCCTGTACCCTCCCAGTCCTATGCTCTCTGCGGGCCTCGGGTATCCTGCACGGTTTCATCTTGACCTTAGGGCCAGGCTCAGTTTCGATATAGTGCCTGGCCAGAGAAGTACGACCCGGCACATCAGAACACTTCTGCTGACTCTTTCTCAGAAACTCACGTACCTCCTGTCCCTGGTGCACTGACCATGTGTCACCAACTATCACAGAAGGTTTTAGGGGGTTTTTCACTTTTCTCCAGTTCCCCTTGAACCTTCTTTACTTCATTGAGCTTCTCCAGAAGATGCTCATGGCTCTCATCACGCTCTTTCATCACAGTTTGGAGTTTTTTCTGAGAAGTAATCAATTCATCTTGTACCTGTTGGCCGTCCTTTATGTCTTCAGCCCCTTCTTCAGGCTCTTCTGGTAGGACATGCTCAGAAGCCCTACCGTCAGTCTTACATTCTACTTCTTCATTCACATCATTATGGTCTCCAATATCTCCATTTATTCCAGCTTTCAAGTTCTCCTTGATAGCTGCATCTGTATACTCAGAACCCGCCGGATTCTTCTCTTCCACCACGTTCTGCATCCCATCTGAGCTCCCGTGTGTCTGCAGCGGCAATGGAGTGACACACCGCTCTTCCCATTTATTGGGACGTGGCTCCGATGTAGACTCCATGAAAGTGCGCTTGAGCTCACCAACGCCAGCCTGATGTCTCAAAATCTCATCTTGTGACTTATCCAGATCCTTGGTATCACTCGGGAACACCGCTGGGGCTCCGGGCGCCGAACTTCCAGCCTGAGCTTCACGAGTTGCGGCTACTGATTCGGACCGTAACCCATCCACGCCGCTGTCTTCGGCAGAAACAGATTCCTGGACAGAGTCAGTCCCCATATCTTCAGTCTTGTTCCTCACAGCTTCACTTGAGACCTCAGCTTCTGATGAGGCATCTGGCTTGGTGACCACCACTTCCATGGCTTTTTCCACCTCTGAAGCATTACCTTCAGAGTCCTGGGCAGGATGCAGCTCCATAAAATACATTGATAACTTCTCCTCTTCAACAGCATCCACTTGTGCTGTTTTCAGTTTCAGAGTCCTGCCTTTAAAGCTCAGCTCTCCTCCTTTCACCTTAGTCTTCGCCAGGGAACCGGCCAACTGTAAAACATCTTCAGATGCCATCTTCTGTCCGGCTGTAAGGTCAGCATCAGCTTTCTTCTCAGGACTCTCAACCTCCTCTGCTACCATGCCTTCCTCATTTGCACTGGTTGCTTTATGGTCATCAGATGATTCACTATCACTACCACTATCCCTGTCTGACCCCTTTTTCTCAGCCACATCTGGCTCACTGTCAGGGCTATACACTTCATTTTCATTCACATCCTGCTCACTGTCAGGGTTATACAATTCATTTTCATTCACATCCTGCTCACTGTCAGGGTTATACAATTCATTTTCATTCACATCCTGCTCACTGTCAGGGTTATACAATTCATTTTCATTCACATCCTGCTCACTGTCAGGGTTATACAATTCATTCTCATTTACATCTTGATCTGGAACCTTAGTTAACATGTCATCCACAACATTAACTTCACCATCTGGTCCCTGGTTTCCCTCAGGTGGTCCCTCAAGTATGTGACTATGTGACAACCCCAGCACTATACTTCCATATAGCTCAGGCACTAGGAGCTGGCTCACGACCTCTCCCTGGACCTCAGTGTCCCTATACAACAGGTGAGTGTTTATGGCAACATGAGGAAACCTCTCCTCAGAGCCAGGCTCTTGGGAAACCTCATTTAGAACAATTATATTTTCCTGTGCCGTTTTAAGAGTGGGGTCTCGCCATTGTTCACTCTCAAAATTGTCACAGGACACAGGTAAGTCAGGGTCACTCGGTTCCCGAGAACCACCATCCTCGTCTCCCACCATCACCTGCAAAGGAATTTCAACACTATCACAGTCATCATTATTATCAATATCATTATCATGATTATGATCAGTATCATCATCACTATCATGATCATCATCATTATTATTATCAGCATCAGCATCATTATCATGGTCATCATCATTATCATGATCATCATCATCATTATCATTATCATTATCATTATCATCATTATCACATAAGTTTAATGGCCCACTAGCATTGTGTTCCGCCCCTCGGGACTGCGCACCCTCAGTAGGAGCTTCATCACACTGTCCATCAGAAACATTTTTCCCCCAGAGATCCTTAGACCGGGGAAAGTCATTACCCAATATGACGGGGTGCACCAGGTTTTTCACTACCCCCACTTCACATGAAACCTCCCCGCATTTGGGGATCAAGTCCACGGCAGTCTCTGGGCAGACTTTGGTGTCTCCATGGACGCACACCACACTCAGGTGTTTATCAGGGATAAAGTCCCTATCAATCAGGCTGTCCCATACGGAAGTCACTGGACTCTCTGAGTCCAAGAGGGCCTGTGCTGGGCAGTCATTTACAACCACCGGGGACCCCTGTGGTCCAGTCTCTTCGGCTGAGGTGGACACACACACAGGCTTCTGCGCAGGGAGAGAGGGATCCGCCAACATCACAACACATAGGCTCCCCCTCTATTGGACAGTCGGCCGCAATTTCACGACATCTCCAACACTGTCCATCACACTCTCCCACCCACATGTCCCCTCGAGCCTGAACCCGCTTATCAGCATACCCCATGTCCCCAACAGCTGGAACGCTCTTACCGCGAGAGTTCAGCGTCCGGGAACTCTGAAGTGACGACCTCTCAGACAGCTGGTCACGGAGGCAGTCTTTGCTGGCGAAGGCCTTCTCCATCAGGCTGACCAGACGATTGGCGTCCTGGTGGTCTCCTTGTCCGACCTCTGGCTGTACCTCAGGAGGACATGCTCGGGTGTAGCGGTTCACTATCACCTTTCCAACTCCATAATCAGGTTTGCTGACTGCAGACTCCCAACTGCATCTCCAGTCATGAACTCCCCTGGCACGGGCTGTCACCGTAACACCCAGCCGGGTAAGAATCTCCGCTTTCAGTTTGGCATAGTCTTGGCTGTCCTGCTCGCTCAGGTCAGCATAGGCCCTTTGGGGTTCTCCAATCAGATAGGGTGCGACCATCATGGCCCATTCAGATAGGGGCAGATTCTCCTTCTCTGCCAATCTCTCAACCCTAGTGAGATATACCTCCACATCATCACGAGGTGTCATCTTTTCAGGGACCGTCTTACCGCCTTCTTTACAGCGGACAATGCAGGTGACTTTGCAACACCACTTTGGGACGATGCGCCGCAAGTCCCCTGCAGTGCTGCAACCTGCTCAAAAAACAACCGGTCATTCTCCTGCTGCTGCTGCAGGAATTGCTGCTGGGCCTGCTGCATGCGCTGCTGGTGCTGCAGGCGCTGCTGCTCCATGCTCTGCTGCATGCTTCGCTGGGCCTGGACCAGGTACTCAACGAGCTCCTCCATACTGCCGGACTTATCTGTCTCAACCACGGCAGTCTTATGTTGCACATTAACTTGCGCCATTTGTTCAAACAGCGCCTCCATGCTGTCATCCATGCTGTCAGACTTCTCTGTCTCAACAACGGCAGTCTTCACTCAAGACATACACACTCCACAGTCTTTTCCACAGAAAAATTCAGCTCTGCTGTGCAGACACTTTTTTTTTTTTTTTCTCTGCAAACTCTATTAGGGCCACTGTCTCTTTAAGACTGCTCCAATAGACGTTTCTCCTTTGCTGCTGCACACTCCACAGTCTTTTCCACAACAAGTTCAGCTTTGCTGTGCAGACACACTTTTTTTTTCTTTTGCAAACTCTATTAGGGCTACTGTCTCTTTAAGACTGCTCCAATCAGACGTTTTTGCTGACACACTTTTTTTTTTTTTTTGCTGCTGCTTCAACAGACTTCTCTCCTTTATTGCTGTCTCTAAGCCACTGTGCTGCCCGCATTCTCCACCAATTGTAAGCTTTTCAGGGGATATAGCTCTGGGATCGCCGTCTGGGTAGACAGAGTGGCACGGAAACAGTTCATTCAGACAGCAGTTCTGGTGAAAACTGGCCGCAACCAGCTTTATTAAAGTCCACAGCAAACAGATATAAAACAAATCATAAACAGAAGACCTAGGCTTGTCTAGCCACTTACTACACATAGATAGATTTCCCTATCTATCCGGGTCCCGACTCTAACAGCCGGGGCCAAAACAACACATATGTTCAGCATTTACCAGCATGTAGGTTCACAGAGTCTCCTCCTTGTGTCTGAAGGCACCTTCAACGTCCAGACTTGAGAGAGCTCCCCTCCTATTCAGCAGCTATCCGCATGGATTCTCACAGAGACTACTCCTGTGTCCGGGGTACATCGAGCACCCAGACTGAGATAGCTCAAACTCCTGGAGACACCTTCTGTGCCTGGACCCCTCCTGTGTCCAGACTAAGCGAGCTCTCTGACTGTGTTCGCAGACACCTACTTCTGGTCTCCTAATTAACAGCTGAATGGTTTCAGGCCTGAGCTGCAAGTGTGTGCTGAATGTAAGGTGTAGTGACCTTTCTCTACCACTAGGTTTACAAAGCCACACATTTCCCTTATACCATACAGCACAGTACCTAGGTGAAATGTACACCCCATTCGACACATATTCCTTCACTGTCTCACAGCACAGACAGTGGTTTTCCCCCACATATGGGGTATTGGCGTACTCAGGAGAAATTGCACAACAGCTTTATCTGTCCATTTTCTTCTTTTACCCTTGTGAAAATAAAAAAAAAGTTTGTAAAAGATCATTTTTGTGGCTAAAAAGTTAAATATTCATTTTTTCCTTCCACGTTGCTGCAGCTCCTGTGAAGCATCTGAAGTGTTAATAAACTTCTTGAATGTGGTTTTGAGTACCTTGAGAGGTGCAGTTTTTAGAATAGTGTCACTTTTGGGTATTTTCTGCTATATAGACCCCTCAAAGTGACTTCAAATGTGAGGTGGTCCCTAAAAAAAATGGCTTTGTAAATTTTGTTGTAAAAATTAGTAAGAAAAAAAAATTTTGATTCCAAAATTGTGCTGATGTAAAGTAGATATGTGGGAAATGTTATTTCTTAACTATTTTGTGTGACATATTTCTCTGTTTTAAGGGAATAAAAATTAAAATTTTGAAAAATGCAAAATTTTCAAAATTTTCGCCATATTTGCATTTTTTTAAAAAATAAATGCAAGTTATATCGAAGAAATTTTACCAATAACGTGAAGTACAATATGTCACGAGAAAAAAATCTCAGAATCGCGAAGATCCGTTGAAGCGTTCCCGAGTTATAACCTCATAAAGAGACAGTGGTCAGAATTGTAAAAATTGGCCCGATCATTAACGTGCAAACCACCCTTGGGGGTGAAGGGGTTAAAGAGAACATGTCAGCAGGATTGTGCTAAGTAACCTACAGTGTCAGGTTGGTGCCGTAATACTAATTAAAATGATACCTTCACCCCTCAGTGACCTGTACCCTAGTTTCCATAATGAATATTATATATATATATTTAAAAAAATAAAATCCCCTTCTGCAGGCATGCGGTGGCACCTGCACTGCACCATAATTGCATCCTTATTGTGCATTTATTATTTTTGATGGTATCCATAAATTCCTAAAAAAAAATCAGTTTGAAAATGGCGTCGGCCGCGCCTGCACAATAGTAGCTATCAGAGATCCAATAGCTGCTACTGAGCAGGCGCCAGCGGCGTCATCTTGCTAGAGAAAAAAAACCTTGTTTCCACTAAGATAGCTTCAGCCATGCCTGCGCAGTAGCAGCTATCGGTGATTCGATAGATGCTACTGTGCAGGCGCTGGCAGCGCCATCTTGGAAGAGGCAATTTTTTTTTTCTAGAAAGATGATGCCTCCGACCCCTGCGCAGTAGCAGTGTCACAATGTGAGACTCTACCCAACGGGTGGTCGGTCAGCGGACGGCACAACTCACACACAATGGGATGGCAAAGGCGAGGGGAGGGCCCTAACAATAGGGAATGAGGGATGGTCACCCCCTGAGCTCAAACCTGAGCCTGTCCCTGCTATTCCCTAATGCCCTATGTGGGTCCATCCCCCCGCCGCCGTCAGGATGCCTCATCCCTAGATGCCACCTATAACTGCCCTGGCTAGTGCATTGGCCGGCAAACAGCACTATCCTCACCTCTGCAGATAAGGGGAAGTGACAAAAAACAAAAGGAAAAGGTGACAAAAAATACCAAACTTAGCTTGAAAACACAGCTGTTAAGCTCCACACAGCAGAAAACATAGCAACTGGACTCCAAATACCAGATGTGGCTGACACCAGAGAGCTGCTCCTGCTAGGCTGGTTACCAGAAAAGACCTGTATCATCAACAGTCAGCTGATGCTTCAGGTGACAGCTGATGCTTCAGGATGGTAGGAATGGTCTTCACCTGCATCAGCTGACCCAGCAGAAATATAGTAACACCATATTGCCATTTGGGGGAAAAACTGAAATTAACCCCCAGTTGTCCAAAAGGAAAAAAGTTTTAAGTGAGAGGAACCAGAATTGCCACAAATCCAAAAATGGATCTTGTCAAGCAGCTATCTTGGAAGAGGCAAGACACCGCCGGCTCCTGAACAGTAGCAGCTATCAGCCATTTTCCAACTTTTTTTTAAAGAATTTATGGATATCATCAAAAATAATAATTAAATGCACAATTTGATGCGATCATGGCGCATCGCTGGTGCCGTTGCCTGCCTGCTGAAGGGGATTTATTATTTTTAATATACATAATATTCATTATATAAACTAGGGGGCGGGTCACTGATGGATCAGTGACCTCTCAGAAGCCATACTGGTAAATACCTAATCAGAACACCACATGATGACCCCCACAGGCACGCCCCATAGCACGAGCATATCATTAACTGAAAACAGAAAGTAAAGTTTAAACAACCACAAGATGGATTTCATCAACCAAGGTATCATTTTATTCAGTACAACGGCGCCAACCTGACACTGTCTGTAGGTTACTCTGTATATTCCTGCTGACAGGTTCCCTTTAAGATACCATTTACTGTATTAGGCCCTATGCAGTTTACAAGGGAGGTTTGGCATTCATGTATGAAGCTGTCACCACTCTGTTGTCGAGTATCCTGGGACCAGGGGTTCCTTCCCTGTCCCTAACACTAGGGGTGCCATAGCTTGCCCTGTTCCCCGGATTACTTCTTATGGTGAAGACGTCGAGACCACGTATCTTGCCTTAGCTCATGAATACTCCCTCAGTCTGTACCCCTTCCCCACCAGGGAAAAGGGGAGTAGTGATGTACCGTAATACACCGACCAGACTAACAAGGTAATACAAACAGGAATAAAGGATAATACCAATCATACAAATATACTCACACAAAGGAGGATGGGATCAAGCAAAAGTAGGAGAAGGGAAGAATTAGACCCAAAACCTAGCAACAGTCTCAGATAAATCCACCAAATGCCTTCTCAAACAACAACCTTCAACCACTATCTATTAACCATGCAGGATGAGCTAGCTCTGACAATACGTGCTAGCCAGGGCCCAGATTATATGGGACATGGGAGTGGCTAACATTGAAAAGCTGAGAGTCTTAATGCAGGAACACTACCAAGAGTTCTTAACTGAGCAGATTAATCCCTGTGGTTGGCACTCATGGCAAGTGAGCATTTCTGATAGATACAGGCGATCTGATCATCGCCTGTATGTAGCAGAGACGATGGGACAACTACAGCTTCTAGTCTCCCATGGAGACTATTAAAGTACTCAAAAAGTTAAAAAAAAAAGTTTTTAAATATGTTAAAAAAATATTAAAAATATAAAAGTTCAAATCACCCCCTTTTCGCCCCATTCAAAATAAAACAATAAAAAAAATCAAACATACACATATTTGGTATCGCCACGTTCAGAATCGCCCTCTCTATCAAGCTATAAAAAGAATGAATCCGATTGGTAAATGGTGTAACAAAAAAAAAGTCAAAACCCCAGAATTACGTTTTTTGGTCTCCACAACATTGCATTAAAATGCAATGATGGGCTATCAAAAGATTGTATCTACACCTAAATGGTATCATTAAAAATGTCAGCTCTATTCGCAAAAAAAAGTCCTCACACAGCCCAAGATCCTGAAAAATGGAGATGCTACGGGTCTCGGAAAATGAAGCAATTTTTTTTTTAACAAACTTTGGATTTTTTTTTCACCACTTAAAAAAGAATCTAGACATGTTTGGTGTCTATGAACTCCATTACTATCCTCGGGGCTTGATGTCACCTGACAATACAAATGTAACATCAACCCTCCCAACTATCACCCCACTTGCCACAGCTACAAGGCAAATTGGAAGTGCCAGAATTGGCTCATCTTAGAGATGCGCCTTTTCTAGGGTGGATGAGAGCTGATGTTTTTAGCTGGGGGCAGTATCCATGGCCCCTTCCTAGTCTATTAATATCAGCCCACAGTTGTCTGCATAGCCTTTGCTGGTTATTAATTATAGGGGATCCCACATCATTTTTTTTTAGGTCCCCCATTTTAATAGCCAGTAAATGCTAATTATACAGCTGGGAACTCATATTAATAGCTTGGGAAGCTCTGTGGGTAGTGTTGAGCGATACTGCTCGATATCTAAAAATATCGGATCGGAATGGTATCGCCGATATCACTAAATATCGGCGATATCCGATTCCGATACCGGAAGTCCCATGTAAGTCTATGGGAACAAAATATCGCAACTAAAAAACACTTTCTTTCCTTGTAAACACAAAATATACACACTTAGAATACATATATATATATATATATATATATATATATATATACACATGTCATTGTGACATATATATATACATATATTTATAGTTTATTCTCTTCTACATAGTAAAATAGCCTCTGATTCAATTGCCGGGTAAAGCCGGCATTTGTGAAAAGACAGAAGCACCCGAGGGTCCAGTCGCCACAGAGATGTTGCATCGCACCCAGCGGTGTGACAACTTACTCTCAGGTAAGGCGGAAACACCCCATTGACTCCAACCACTGCATTCAACAGTACACTATGCCAGCTGAGTGTAGGCGGACCCAATGGGATGGTCTAGCTCAGGCTGGTTAGAACAGGGTGTAGCTAGTTGGATGGGAGGGGTTGAGGCAGCCTTATGCTGCATGTCTTTGTAGTAAGAATTGTTTCCTTTCCTGCTTTCTTACTACGTCGCATACTCCACTCTGCTACATCACTCTGCACCATTGCTCTATCTCACATCTATCTGCCCTGGAAGGATACCGTCTTACCTGTACAAGACTTATCACCTAGCTGCACTACACCATCCCTGCCAGAGGACCTGCACAGCAGCGCTGGTCACCCTGACCAGGTACTACAGGTGGCGTCACGACAAACTACACAAACACTCTATCATCCCCTGGAAATATCCCACATTCCAGTGATCGACCAGGGCACGGACATAGCTGTGCTACCCGTCACATCCCCCATAGAAGTCGACGGGCTTGGTGCCGAGTACCCCCAAAACCTGTGGCTCTGTGCGACTCAACTTTGGCGTCACGAACAGGATTCAGAAGCTCGCTATAAGCGAGTCCTGTGTGCCTTAATTGAACTGTTTTTTTGCTTGAGAATTGCAAAAATCATCATAGACTGTATTTGCCATTTTTCCGTCATATCTGCGCCACGAGGCACAGGTGAAGAATAAGGGCGTGCTCTCGTGGGCGTACACTCACTCCGTGGCGCGAAAACAATGTCCGCACACTCTAAATGTTACTGCAATGTAAGATCGTGCCCCACAGCTCTGGAGTTCCGCCTCCTCATCCTCCTCAGTGGGCGGAAACGAACGCGAAGGTCCCGCCTCCCTACAAAAGATGGCGCCTCTCCTGATGCTAATGACACATGTGACTTGGCAGAGATGGCGAATGGACGTGAGCAGAAGTGGGAAGGGATGGAGGAGTCAGAGCTCTCCCCCCACGGAAGCGACCCGATCGCCACGGAGCCACCATTTGGCACCCGGCCTGGAAACCCTCCTACGCTGGAAGAAGCGGAGGATACCCTGAGAGACCTGGCCCGGCACCGGGAGGAGGTCGCCAGGATGGAAGCGAGCTGGCGGGCCCTAAAACTACAATTGGAGCGGCGCCAATCCCTCTTACCCCCTGAAGTGTCTGTACCGGAAGGTGAGGCACCCGTTCCAGTAGAGGAGGCCGTGCGGGCATCCCAGCCCTTGCAATCTGAACCGGTTGCCAGTATCTCAGTGGAGGCACCCGTTCCAGTACAGGAGGCCATGCGGGCATCCCAGCCCTTGCAATCTGAACCGGTTGCCAGTATCTCAGTGGAGGCACCCGTTCCAGTAGAGGAGGCCGTGCGGGCATCCCAGCCCTTGCAATCTGAACCGGTTGCCAGTATCACAGTGGAGGCACCCGTTCCTGCAGAAAACGCCGCACCAGCACCCCAGATCCCGCTGTCTGCCCCCGTCGCTGAGGCAGAAGAAGCGACACCCGTCCTCATGGAGGAGGCAGCGCAGGCACCAGAGCTCTACCTGCCTGTACCGGAGCCCCGACCGTCATCTGTTCCAGAGCCGGCTGCTTCCGCCACAGGTGAGCGCCGCCAGCACTGGCGGGCGCCAGGAGAGCTGCCGCAAACCGTACATCGTAAGCTGGCGTTTGATGGTGGAGACATGGAGATGCTGGTGGAGGAGAATTACAACCGGCGTCAGGAGGAAGAGTGGAGACGTCGGGAGCGGGAAGCAGAGCGACAAAGGGAGCAGCGAGAATCCCAAAAGCTTCGGCAACGACACCTGGAGAAGGACCTGGCAGAGAAGGCACGTATGAGAAAGGATAAAAGTACGGTGAGGGAGCTGCGGCGTAAGGGTGCAGTACGGAACTTTAAGTTAAAAGGTGGTTGGGGCTTCATCCAGGAGCCTGGACTTTATTTAGAAGTTTTTGTAACCCGGCGGGACGTGGAGGCTCACCTCCCAGAAGGACACCCGGGGAGGGACCTGTTGCCAGGAGACTTGGTGACTTACACCCGACACTGGGGTTACAATGGATGGTACGCCCTAAATGTTACCAGGTGCGACCCCTACTCCCCAGAGTGTCAGGAAACTGACAGACCCTACGAGCCTTCAGCCTCCCCCAACCAGGCCTCTGCACAAGTGCCCACCCCACGCCGTAAATCTCCCCAGCCTCCCTCAGTGGTCTCCTCAGCAGCCCCAGCTATGGACATGATAATGATAGCTGGCCCGTACCCGGCGCCTGTTAGGCCCCCTGGGGTTCGTTCAGTCCGGGACATAGGGGTCCAGACCCGGAGGGAGATGAAAGAGGTGGCCACACAGACCCAGATAGCGGGTCACGACGTCACTGTACAGGCCACACGACGTCATCAGGTCTGGGTGGACCCTCCTGTCACGGATGTTTGGCAAGCTCCAGAAGAGTACCAGGTGGTACCTGGAAGAGGCTAGCCAAAGAAGTCTAAATAACCCGGACAGGGTCTCTGTATGTAAATAGTTAAATTATTGATGTACCCGGACGGGTGAATGTTCATAAAAAAAAGTTTATTGTTGCCTTAATATACCCAGGTTGGGTAATGGTTTGATGTACCCGGACGGGTGAATGTTCAGAAGAACAAGTTTATTGTTGCCTTAATATACCCAGGTTGGGTAATGGTGTTTCACTGTAATGAAAATGTTGAACTTTGAAGCCATGAACTGTACTGGCTCACAAACTTTTCTGTAAATAGTTGGCACTTCGGTGCTCCATCTTGGTTTTACAAAAAACTTTACTGTGCACTATTTTCAACTACCTCAGAAACTAAAAACCCGTTTGGTGTGGCCGAAAGTGAGGTCTGCTCAAGGAAAGTCTTGCAGCCCACCCAAGACCACAGTTGGAGGTTTGGAGCGGGTCCTCCACAAGCACAAGTAAAGGACACTGTGAAGTTACCCCGGTGGGGGTAGTCCTAAGAAGTCTCCACGAACTTCGGCACTAATGCTATTTGCACTTTTGTTGAATATGTATTTATTAACACACATGTATAACACATATCAAGGGTATGAACAGTAACAAAACATGTCACATAATATAAGCCATTTGCACTTTTGTAATGTTATTATTAAAAATTTTATTATGCAACGTTTAACTTGAAGTGTTTCCTGCTTTCTTACTACGTCGCATAGTCCACTCTGCTACATCACTCTGCACCATTGCTCTATCTCACATCTATCTGCCCTGGAAGGATAGCGTGTTACCTGTAGAAGACTTTTCACCTACCTGCACTACACCATCCCTTCCAGAGGACCTGCACAGCAGCGCTGGACACCCTGACCAGGTACTACAGGTGGCGTCACGACAAACTACACGAACATTCTATCATCCCCTGGAAATATCCCACATTCCAGTGATCGCCCAGGTCACGGACCGAGCTGTGCTACTCGTGACATCCCCCATAGAAGTCGACGTGATCGGTGCCGAGTACCCCCAAAACCCCTGTCTCTGTGCGACTCAACTTCCCTCACTGTGCTGGCACTTTACATTTACAATGCCTCTGGGTTTTTTTTTTGGGGGGTGGGGAACATTCAGACTTTTGCTATGGGGCCCCATGATTTATATGTACGCCCCTGCTGCTGAGGCATGGTATTTAAGGCTGTTAAGGAGCCAACATACATGGACCTTGCCAGCAGCGTCGGACTGGAGTACCTTGGGCCCACCAGAGAAAATATATTCTTGCGGCCCAACATCATACTTCCCAACCTTTGAATAAGGGAAAGAGGGACAAAGGCTGTGGCACGCTGTGCATGCTGCAGAAAATTTTAGGCCATGCCACGTTGCACCACAGACTGTCCAGGAGTTGGTGGATGCTTTAGTCCAGGTGTGGGAGGAGATCCCTCACGAGACCATCCGTTACGCTCATCAGTAGCATGGCCAGAAGTTGTAGGGAGGTCATACAGCATACCTCCCAAATTCGGAAGACAGGAAAGAGGATTAAAGGCTGCGGCGCGTGTTGCGCGCCGCTGAAAATTTTAGGCCACGCCCCGACAACACCCATTTCACAGATAATCACACCCATATCCTCGCCCCAAGCGTAACCATTTAGCACTGCTGATCACACTGACTGGTAATGAGGGCACAGTGGCTGGTACTGAGGAAAAGAAAGAAAGAGCAGCGAGAGAGAAAGAACAAACAGAGAAAGAAAGAGAGGAAAGAAAGAAAAGAGAGAAAGAAAGAACAGAGAGAAAAAAGAACAGAGAGCGAGAAGGAAAGAACAGAGAGCGAGAAAG
Organism: Oophaga sylvatica; assembly: GCA_033576555.1. Taxonomy (NCBI): domain Eukaryota; kingdom Metazoa; phylum Chordata; class Amphibia; order Anura; family Dendrobatidae; genus Oophaga; species Oophaga sylvatica. The sequence goes on along the minus strand of JARQOD010012529.1, from coordinate 5,869 downwards.
AAAGACTAGAGAGAGAGCCATAGGCGTAGCTAGGGTTTTGGTTTAGTGGGGGCAAAACTTCTGAGTGGGCCCATCATCAGAGAACCTCAGCAAATGACCGCGCTGTTGGCCAAAATAATCTATATATAAAAAGACCAATATTGATATTACCGCCATATGGTCTGTGTTAAATAATACCAGTCCTACAGAACATATAATAGATTACAGCACAGGTACAGATAATGACTTACCGCTGATGTTCTTTCTAATGGAATTGTTCACTTTTCATGTCTTTTCCATCTGGCCCACATCGACATGACGACTTCTCCAGCCAGGACTCGACTGCACCCCCATTAAAAAAAAATCAAAAAAAAACTCACCTCCCGGCTCCTGTGCTGCTCACTGTTCTCCCTCTCAGCGTCTGACAGCGGGCGCCGGCAGGTGATGTTATTGCGCCCGCTGTCATACGCTGAGAGGGGGATTATGGGAGAGAAGGAGCGCTCGCTCCTTCTCTCTCCATGCGGTCAGCTTTATCGGCTGGATGCCGATTCAGCTGACCCTCCGATGACGGGTGGGGGGCCCACTGCTGGCACCGGGTCCCCCCAACGCCTGTTCAGGCCCCATAGCTTCCGGGCGGCAGAGCAGGGAGAGCGATTCTCCCTGCTCTGCCGCAGAATGTAACTGTATCGTAGCTCCGGGTGGGCCCCCTCAGAGCGCGGGCCCCGGGGCCACCGCCCCCTCTGCCCTGCGACCTATCCTTTCAAATCAGGGCCCACCACGCAGGAGCTGGGGCCCACCATAGGTTTCTCCGGTGTCCCGGTGCCTCAGTCCGACCCTGCTTGCCAGCCTGATAATACCAGGCCACAGCAGTCTGCATATCTTGGCTGGTTAACAAAAATAGGGGATCCCCTCGAAAAAAATTTGGCGTGGGGTCCCCCCTATTTTTGTTAACCAGCCAGATGAAGCAGACTGCTGAGGCCTGGTTTTTCAGGCTGGTAAGGATCCAATATCCATGGACCTTGCCAGCCTGATAATACCAGGCCACAGCAGTCTGCTTAGCTTGGCTGGTTAACAAAAATAGGGGATCCCCTCGAAAAAAAAACTGCGTAGGGGTCCCCCTATTTTTGTTAACCAGCCAAGTAAAATGCAGACTGCTGCGGCCTGGTATTAAAAGACTGTCAAGGCCCATGGATTTTGGCCCTCAACAGCCTGATAATACCAGGCTACAGCAGCCCCACATTTGGCGCATCAAAAGATGTGCCAATTGTGGCACTTTACCCGGCTCTTCCCACTGCCCTGTAGCGGTGGCAAGTGGGGTAATAAGGGGTTAATGTCACCGTTGATTGCACGGTGAGAATAAGCCCGGTTAATAATGGAGAGGTGTCAATAAGACACCGATCCATTATTAATCCCAAAGTTTTTAAATGTATAAAAAAAAAGAACACAGCAAGAAAAAAGTATTTTAATGAAATAAAAGAGACAACACAGTTTTCATTAATTTTATTATACACTCATTCCTGCGACGCCATCGATCTCCTGTAAAAAAAGAAAAAAACAAACCAACAGTATACCACCTGTCCGACGCAGTCCATAGTAACGACTGTCCCACGACGATCCAGCTCTGCTACATCGGAATGACAGGCAGAGCCTGTCATCTCGACGCAGCACAGCTGCTTACCTGCTTCCCCGGCGGTGACGTCATCGGACTGACTGCTTTACGGCCGGGATTACCCAGCAGTCACTGCAGTTATCGCGAGAAACTGCATGTGACCGCCGGGGAAAGATGATGGCGGCCATCAAGCAGTCCAGCCCGTGACCGCCGGAGATTTTCTGCCAGGTAAGTGCCGCTGACTCCTGACAGACCCGACCGACGGACACTGACAGTGACAGTGACAAATCCGATTCCGGTATCCGATAAGACGAAAATATCGGAACTAAGTATCGAAAGTCCGATAGAGCTAATATCGGCCGATACCCGATACTTGCGGTATCGTATCGCTCAACACTATCTGTGGGTATTACCTCCTTCCCAAGCTATAAACATTGGCCCACCACCATCGGCTTTTCCTCTGCTGGTTATGAAAATTGCACGGGAGCCCACGCCATTTTTTTTCAGAAAAATAATCTTTTATTAATTAAATACTTGTACAGTAAGCTGCACACACACTGCACTAATTGTATTTGTCACTGACATCTATATATCTACCTATTCTATGTGTATTTACTGTATGTCATCCATCTCTTCTATCCTGTCGGCTCCTGCTGTGATATGCTGTATGCGGCTGCTGAATTGCTCGCTTTATTCTATCTATGTAATATATATACATGTATATGTGTCACTGACAGCTATATATCTATGTATTCTATGTGTATACATCTATTCTATTCTAACCTATCAATCTGTGATTTTACTGTATGAAGCACATGAATTGCCGGCTTTTCAAAGGACACCAGTGCGTAAAAATCAGACAGCACTCGCATGGTCCGAGTGCTGTGCGATTTTTTTTTCTCACACCCATAGGCTTGCATTGACGAGTCTCGGTCCAACAAAATGGAGGAATTAGAATTAATTTTGTTGGAACATAATTATGACATGGTGGGATATCTGAGACATGGCTGGACGAGAGCCACGACTGGGCGGTTAATTTACAGGGCTATAGTCTTTTTAGAAATGACTATAAAAATAAGCGAGGTGGGGGTGTGTGTTTATATGTAAAATCATCCGTAAAACCCATCCTGCGTGATATCTGTGAATCTAATGAAGATGTAGAGTCTCTGTGGGTGGAGATTAGGGGAGGGGGGAAAAATACTAAATTACTGATAGGGGTTTGTTATAAGTCTCCAAAAATAATGGAAGCAATGGAGAATATCCTCGTAAAGCAAATAGATGAAGCAGCAACTCAAGGAGAAGTCATTATTATGGGGGACTTCAACTACCCTGAAATACATTGGGGAACAGAAACCTGCAGTTCCAGCAAAGGTAATAGGTTTTTGACAACTATGAGAGACAATTACCTTTCACAACTAGTTCAGGACCCAACAAGAGGGGGGGCACTGCTAGACCTAATATTATCCAACAGGCCAGACCGCATATCAAATATAAGGGTTGGGGGTTACTTGGGTAATAGTGATCACAAAATAATAAGCTTTCATGTATCCTTTAATAAGATGTGTAGTCGAGGGGTTACAAGGACACTAAACTTCAGGAAGGCAAATTTCCAACGGATGAGAGATGATCTTGGTGCAATTAAATGGGACGATATCCTGAGACATAAAAATACACAAAGAAAATGGGAGACGTTTATTAGCATCCTGAATAGGACCTGTGCACAGTATATACTCTATGGGAAAAACATGCTAGAAATAGGAGGAAACCACTATGGCTAAATAGAGCTGTAAGGGGCGCAATAAGTGACAAAAAGAAAGCGTTTAGGGAATTAAAGCAAGTAGGTAGTGATGAGGCATTAAATAAATACAGAAGATTAAATAAATTCTGAAAAAGCAAATCAAGACAGCAAAGATTGAGGCAGAGAGACTCATTGCCAGAGAAAGTAAAAATAATCCCAAAATATTCTTTAACTACATAAATAGCAAGAAACTAAAAAATGATAGTGTTGGTCCCCTTAAAAAATAGTCTGGGTGAAATGGTGGATGAGGATGAGGAAAAAGCCAATAATATGCTAAATTACGGTACTTTTTTCAACAGTACTGTATTTACACAAGAAAATCCCATGACAGATAACATGATAAGTGATAAAAATTTTCTCCATTAAATGTCACATGCTTAACCAAGCAGGAAGTACGGCGGCGTCTGAAAATCACTAAAAATGACAAATCCCCGGGCCCAGATGGGATACACCCGAGTACTGCAGGAAGTAAGTACAGTCATAGATAGATCATTATTTTTAATCTTTAAAGATTCCATAATAACGGGGTCTGTACCACAGGACTGGCGTATAGCAAATGTGGTGCCAATATTCAAAAAGGGGGCAAAAACTGAACCTGGAAATTATAGGCCAGTGAGCTTAACATCTACTGTGGGTAAAATCCTGGAGGGTTTTCTAAGAGATACTATATTGGAGTATCTGAAGAAAAATAACCTCATGACCCAATATCAACATGGGTTTATGAGAGACTGTTCCTGTCAGACTAATCTGATGAGTTTCTATGAAGAGGTAAGTTCCGGACTGGACCAAGGAAACGCAGTGGACGTCGTGTATATGGACTTTTCAAAAGCTTTTGATACGGTGCCACACAAAAGGTTGATACATAAATGAGAACAATGGGGATAGAGGAAAATATGTGTAAGTGGGTTAAGAACTGGCTCAGGGAAAGGAAACAAAGGGTGGTTATTAATGGAGCACACTCGGACTGGGTCACGGTTAGCAGTGGGGTACCACAGGGGTTAGTATTGGGGCCGCTTCTCTTTAACATATTTATTAATGACCTTGTAGGGGGCATACAGAGTAGTATTTCAATATTTGCAGATGACACTAAACTCTGCAGGGTAATAAATACAGAGGAGGATAATTTTATATTACAGGAGGATTTATGTAAACTAGAAGCTTAGGCTGATAAATGGCAAATGCGCTTTAATGGGGATTAATGTAAGGTCATGCAATTGGGTAGAACAAACAAGATGTATAATTATGTGCTTAATTGTAAAACACTGGGCAAAACGGTCACTGAAAAAGACCTGGGTGGATGACAAACTCACATTTAGTGGCCAGTGTCAGGCAGCTGTTGCAAATGCAAATGAAATAATGGGATGCATTAAAAGAGGCATAGATGCTCATGAGGAGAACATAATTTTACCTCTATACAAGTCACTGGTGCGACCACACTTAGAATACTGTGTGCAGTTCTGGTCTCCGGTGTATAAGAAAGACATAGCTGAACTGGAGCGGGTGCAGAGAAGAGCGACCAAGGTTATTAGAGAACTGAGGGGTCTGCAATACCAAGACAGGTTATTACACTTGGGGTTATTTAGTTTGGAAAAACGAAGGCTTAGGGGTGATCTTATTAGAATGTATAAATATATGAGGTGTAGCGATACTAATGGTCGCATAGTGAATGGGAGGTCTGTATCACAGGGATGGCAGCTCCCTATGATGTAACCCGGAGTGTTTTCTTGAGTGCACGTAAGCACTAAGGTATCGTTTAATACACTTGGGTCCGGGTTATGGGCAGCACTGAGAGATGGGAGGGTCGGGCTGCCCATATACCTCAGCCCTGGGTAGGGGCATCACCGTACCTTTGTATGTGTTTTAAGGACCTGTGGCGATGTCACTACCACATGACTAGTCATGTGATGTTGTTAACTATGGTTATAGCTATATAATGGAAGCTAGGGTTAAAACATGGGCTGTATGTGGGGAGGTGGAAGCCTCCTATGAGTGTTGAGGCTCTAGGACCGAGCCTGAAGTACTGGACATTTGTACTGTATTTTGATTTGTGGGTTTGTGGAGCAATAAACCCCATGAACTTTTGAAAGAAACGTGCCCCCTGATTACCTCCTGTCGCAGCTGAGCGAGTCAAATCCTTACAGAGTGGACAGTACAAAGACCTTTCTAATGATCTTTTTACTCTTAGACCTGTGACGGGGACAAGGGGGCATCCTCTACGTCTGGAGGAAAGAAGGTTTAGTCATAATCACAGACGCAGATTCTTTACTGTAAGAGCAGTGAGACTATGGAACTCTCTGCCGTATAATGTGGTAATGAGTGATTCCCTACTAAAATTTAAGAAGGGACTGGATGCCTTTCTTGAAAAGTATAATATTACAGGCTATATTCACTGGAGTAGTATAGGAACTGTAGTATTCGTCAAACTCAAATCTGACAGGTCGACACGCCCCCTATCATTTAATCCGTCTCCCTGGGACTTGATC
>JARQOD010012528.1:0-19245 GCA_033576555.1 Oophaga sylvatica | reverse complement strand
GAACACTACCCAAGACAACTGAGCGTGCAAAACGTCTTCCCCGCTTAGGGCAGACTGAAATAGCATGAGAGGCATCACCACAGTAGAAACATAACCCATTGCGCTTTCGAAACTCATGACGCTGTGCCCAGACACCACTCTATCACACTGCATGTGTTCAGAAGCTGGTTCACAAGGCAACACCATTCCACGCATACTTCTCCGCTCACGCAAACGTCTGTCAATTTGAATCGCTAATGACATAGAATCATTGAGACCAGAGGGGACAGGGAATCCCACCATAACATCCTTTACATTCTCTGAGAGACCCTTCCGAAAAAGGGCTGCCAAAGCATCGTCATTCCATTTGGTCAGGACTGCCCACCTACGGAATCTCTGACAGTATAACTCAGCGTCATCAAGCCCCTGATTTAATGCCAACAAGGCTTTTTCAGCTTGATCAGTGACATTAGGCTCATCGTACAATAACCCCAAGGCCTGAAAAAATGCATCAACATCACTCAAAACAGGATCCCCAGGTATCAGGGAAAAAGCCCAATCCTGAGGATCGCCACGCAGGAGAGAGATGATAATTTGAACCTGCTGCGCTGCGTTCCCTGAGGACTTAGATTTTAAGGCAAAAAACAATTTACAATTATTTTTGAAATTCTGAAACTTAGCTCGATCCCCTAAAAACAAATCTGGCATGGGAATCCTAGGTTCCACAACAGGCAACCCAGCAAGATAGATAGCAATACTCCGAACCTCAGTGGCAAGCTGATCCACACGGCCAGACAACTGTGCAAACTCCATTGAGAGAAAAGATCCTCCCCAGCACCCAGAGATACAGAGGGAAAAAAAAAAATGCAACAAACAGAAAAATATTTCTGACAACTCTGACAACCTTTTTTCTTTCACAATATTTTTTCCCTTCTGTGAGTACCATACAATTTTCAATTTTTAGGCCGGTGATACTGTTATGTTTCGGTAGCTGAGGAGTGCAGGTAAAAAAGGCAATACACCAGAGCAGTTGGAATCTATGAGATTGCAGTACCTGACTAACCACCACAACTAGAGGCAGCCGTGGAGCATTCCTACGTTGGTCCTAGACGCCTCGTCACAGCCTGAGAAACTAACTACACCTAAAGATAGAAATAGGAAAGCTATCTGCCCGGAGCAGAACCCCAAAGATAATAGAAAGCCCCCAAACAAGTAATGGCGGTTAGACAAGATGAAATACTGACACAGAAAGAAAATAGAATGAGCAAACGCTGGGGCCCAAACTAACTAAATAGAAAAGGATAAGAAAGGTACTTACTGCAATCCCAGAAAACCCTGAAAGGCACCAACTCTACTAATTTCAAAAACACCTGAGATCACACGACCTCTTCCACCTAAATTAGTTCTCTGGTGTAACAAAATCAAAACAGCAGCCACTGAAAAAACTGGAAAAAGCAAAAGTACAAACATCAGTGGCTGAACAAAACTGAGAGGGCAGAAGCCCCCGGAGGGGACCCTGAAGGCCCCCACAGAAGTGCAGGACAAAATGCAAAAATATAGCACAAACACAAAAGAAGAAAATGTCTTATCTGTTAGCAGGAGATGCAGACACGACACAGCAGGCTACAAGGGAAACTGGAATAAAGGATTCAGACCAGAACAATTGATCACCGGCAACCCTGATGGGAAGGTGACTCCCTTATATAAGACCAGGCAGTAACACCTGATTCCCAGTCCTCACATTCTTCACTGGACAGACCAGCACCGCCTGTAACCACCAGAGGGAGCCTCCGCTCAGAACTCATCTCAAACCCATTCACAACAGGGAACACTTAAACAACACAATGTGACTCCAAGTTAATCACGTCTGTGAAATTAACCTGTCCAGTTATGAAGCAACACAGATTTTTAATCAATTTCTCCTGCTGTTACATAAATGCAAAATCAGGTAGAAATGATAGGCAATTCGCAAGATAACCCCTATAAAGGGGTGGTTCTGCAGGGGGTGACCACAGACTGTTCTCATCCTTTTTGGCTGTTGTTTTGGTCACTTTAGCATTTTGTCATTGCTCTCACTCCTAGAGGTTACAGGAGCAACCAACAGAAGTTGCTCAGGTAGTGCAGCTCATCCAGGATGGCACATCAATGTGAGCTATGGCAAGAAGGGTAGCTGTGTCTGTCAGCACAGTGTCTAGAGCATGGAACAGATACCAGGAGACAGGCCAGTACACCAGGAAATGTGAAGGTGGCCTTAGGAGGGCAACAACACAGCAGTAGGATAGCTACCTCCTCCTTTGTGAAATGAGGAACAGGAGAAGCAATGCCACAGCCCTGAAAAATGACCTCCAGCAGGCCACTAAAATCCATGTGTCTGCTTAGACTGCTAGAAACAGACTCCATGAGGGTGGTATGAGGGCCCGACGTCCACAAGTGGGTGCTGTGCTTACAGCCAAACACCATGCAGGGCAATTGGCATTTGCCAGAGAACACCAAGATTTGCAGATTCGACATTGGCGCTCAGTGCTCTTCACAAATGAGAGAAAGTTCACACTGAGCACATGTGACAGACGTGACGGAGTCTGGAGACACTGTGGAGAATGGTCTGCTGCTTGCAACATCCTCTTGCATGATCGGTTTGGCAGTGGGTCATTAATGGTGTGGGAATGCGCTAGCCAGATGTACCTTGACTGCCATTAGGTACCAGGATGTGATTTTCAGACCCATTGTGAGACCATATGTAGGTGCACTGGGCCCTGAGTTCCTTTTGATGCATGACAATGCTAGGCATCATGTGTCTTAAGTGTGTCAGCATGATGAGGGCATTGATGCTATGGACTGGATTGCCCATTCTCCAGACCAGAATCCAATCGAGCACATCTGGGACATCATGTTTCATTCCATCCAGCAACGTCACGTTGCACCACAGACTGTCCAGAGGTTGACTGATGCTTTAATCCAGGTCTGGGATGATTTCCCTCAGGAAAACATCTGCAACCTCATCAGGACCATGAGCAGGCGTTGTAGAGAGTCCATACAAGAAGCATGTGAAGGCCACACACATTACTGAGCATCATTTCCTAGTCTTTGGAAATTTCCACTGAAGTTGGATTAGCCTGTAATATGATTTTCCACTTTTATTTTGAGTATCATTCCAAATTCAGACCTCATTGGATATTAATTTTGAGAAAAAATTGATAATTTTTATTTTTTTTGTTCTCAACGCATTCCACTATGTAATGAATAAAGATTTGCAACTGGAATATTTCATTTAGTGATATCTCGGATGTGGTATTTTGGTGTTTCCTTTTCTTTTCTTTTTTTGAGCATTGTACTTTCACTGTACAAAGATACAGTATGTCAGCTCTATTAACCCCTTAAAGACCGCCGATACGCCTTTTAACGGCAGTAGTTAAGGGTACTTAAACCACAGCCCGTGAATTCACGGCACTGTGGAAAAAGTATATAGCGCCCCCCAGAGGGGTCTCGGCTGCCGGGGGTAGCCGAGACCCCAGAGAACATGATTCGGGTCGGTTTTTACCGACCCCGCTTTTGTGATCGCCGTTATTAACCATATAACGGCGACTGAAAAAATAAAAAAAGCCGCAATTTCGCTTTATCTTTCTCTCTCCTCTGATGTGATCGCACATCAGAGGAGAGAGAAATAGGGACCACAATCCCCCCCGGGTACCTCCCAGTGTCCCCAGACCCTTGGTCCGGGAAGAAAATGGCTAGCAGATTCCATTCATTCATTCATTCATTCATTGAATGTACATTTTGATCACTGTGATAAACCGGTTGTGAATACTCTGGAGGCGACTTCTGAGCTGGGGCTCCCTCCGGTGGTTGCTGAGGATAATGAACTCATCGCTGAATGGCCTTCAGCTGGCTCTGAATGGTCTGATATAAGTGACCTGAACTCCCTTCAGCCTTGCCGGTAATCAATTGTTCTTCCAGGTCTTGCTTGGAGCTCAGCTTGCATTTCTGCTCTAATTCAGATAAGTGATTTGCTGTTTTTTTTCCTCTTGTTGGATTTTCCTTGCTTGTTTGCTGCTTAGCAGTAGACTTCAGCCTGGTCCCCTTTTGGGGACTGGCACTGCAATTGTGCTCTGTTTGTGCTTGCACTTTTGCTCTGTTCCTATGTCACTTTTTATTTGCTGAATTGCTGTGTGTTAAGGTACTGCCACACTTAGCGATCTCGTTAGCGATCACGATAATGACGCAAGCTAACGAGATCGTTGGTGTGATCGCTTTTAGGTCGCTAGTAGCTGCCCAAACAGGAGATCTCATAAACGACTCATCAGCGGTCAGCGATATCTTTAACGACTTTGGCGGTCGTTAGGATCTGTCATTAGCATGTACTGAGCGCTCCTGATCCATAGGAATTTCCAGCATCGCTCCTGCTCTCTGCGTCCTGCTAGCCTGCTTTGCAACTTCTGCGATCCTCTCTGTGACGCAAAAAAGAACTTACAGATATTGCGATCCACTCCGTGACGCTAAAAAACCCTAGTCCCTCCTGCGCCGCTGTCATATGCGTCACAAAGGTGCCAAACACAGCGATATAGGCTCACCAGTGGGACGCCAACGATCAAAAAACGGTCCAGAACGCTAGTGAACGATCAGCGACATCACAGCAGGGGCCACATCGTTGCTACATGCCACACACAACGACGTCGCTAACGAGATCGCTAAATAGTGACGTTTTAGCGATCTCGTTAGCGATCTCGCTTACGAGATCGCTAAATAGTGACGTTTTATCGATCTCGTTTGCGATCTCGACTTAGTGTGGCATACCTTTTACACCAGAGATCTGATTTAGGTGGTAGAGATCGTGTGATCTCAGGTTTTTTGTTAATCAGAAGTGTTGGTATTTTTATTAGGGCTTTTTTGGGTTGCAGTCAGAATCCTTTCCTATACTTTTCTATCTAGACAGATTGGGCCCCCATTCTATTTTCTGTCTAACCGCCATTACATGTTTGGGGGCTCCCTATTTCTTTGGGGATTCTGCTACGGGGCAGATAGCATTCATCTTTCTGCCTTTAGGTGTAGCTATCTCTCCGGCTGTGACGAGGCGTCTAGGATCACCGTAGGTACGCTCCACGGCTTCTTCTAGTGTTGCGGATAGTTCAGGGTCCTGCAATCCAATAGTTTCCAGCCTCTCTGGTGTATTGCTTCTTTGGCTATTTTTTGCAATTTCTCCTCAGCTACCGAAATATAACAGTATTACCGGCCTAACTGAAAATTATATGGTACTCAACAGAAGGGGAAAATAGTAAAAGGAAAAAAGAAAAAAGGGAGTTGTCAGAAATTTTTTTTTTCTTCTCTGTTGCATTTTTTCCCTCTTTTTCTCTGGGTGCTGAGGATTTTTTTTTTCCTCAATGGAGTTTGCACAGTTGTCTGGCCGTGTGGAGCAGCTTGCCACTGAGGTTCAGAGTTTTGCTATCTTGCTAGGTTGCCGGTTGTGGAACCTAAGATCCCCATACCAGATTTATTTTTGGGGGATCGGTCTAAATTTCTGAATTTCAAAAATAACTGTAAGTTGTTTTTTGCCTTAAAGCCTAAGTTCTCAGGGAACGCAGCACAGCAGGTTCAAATTGTCATCTCTCTGCTACGCGGCGACCCTCAGGATTGGGCTTTTTCCCTGACACCTAGAGATCCTGTTTTGAATGATGTTGATGTATTTTTTCAGGCTCTGGGGTTATTATACGATGAACCTAATGTCACTGATCAAGCTGAAAAGACCTTGTTGGCATTAAATCAGGGTCGTGAAGACGCTGAGCTGTACTGTCAGAAATTTCAAAAGTGGGCAGTCCTGACCAAATGGAATGATGATGCTTTGGCAGCCCTTTTTCGGAAGGGTCTGTCAGAAAATGTAAAGGACGTTATGGTGGGATTCCCTGTTCCCTCTGGTCTCAATGATTCTGTCTTTGGCTATTCAAATTGACAGACGTTTGTGTGAGCGCAGAGGTATGCGTGAGATAGTGTTGCCTTGTGAGCCAGCTCCTGAGCCCATGCAGTGTGATGGAGTGACTTCTGGGGCTCAGCGTCATGAGTTTCAAAAGCGCAATGGGTTATGTTTCTACTGTGGTGACGCTTCTCATGCTATTTCCGTCTGCCCTAAGCGGGGAAGACGTTTTGCGCGCTCAGTTGTCTTGGGTAGTGTTCAGACTTAATTTCTGTTGACTGTTACCCTGATTTGCTCCCTGTCCACATTTTCGGCTCAGGCTTTTGTTGATTCAGGAGCAGCTATTAACCTGATGGATTTTGACTTTGCCAAACGTTGTGAGTTTCCCATGATACCCCTCCGGAAGTCTATTCCTTTGCTGGGCATTGATTCTATCCCTTTGGCAGAGAATAAACCCCAGTTTTCTACTCAGGGGATAATGAGGGTTGAACCAGATCATCAGGAGAGTTGCAAATTTCTGGTATTGCATAATCTGCATGACATTATTGTACTGGGTTTCCCTTGATTACAGACTCATAATCCTGTTTTGGATTGGAAATCTGTGTCTGTGACCAGTTGGGGCTGCCAATGTGTTAATACTGACACTCCTGTTTTTTCTGCCTCTCCCCAATCTCAGGATGTCCCTGACATTTTGACTGATTTTTCGGATGTGTTTAGTGAGAGTAAATCTGCATCCTTACCTCCTCACAGGAGCTATGACTGCGCTATTGAGTTAGTGCCTGGTGATAAATTTCCTAAAGGTCGCCTTTTTAATTTATCTGTACCTGAACACGATGCTATGCGATCTTATATCAAGTAATCTTTGATGAAGGGTCATATCAGACCATCCTCTTCACCCTTGGGCGCTGTTTTTTTCTTTGTGGCCAAAAAGGATGGTTCATTGAGGCCGTGTATTGATTATCGCCTCCTGAATAAAATCACTGTTAAATATCAATAGCCGTTACCCTTGATTTCTGACCTATTTTCCAGAGTGAAAAGTGCTAGTTGGTTTACCAAGCTTGACCTCAGGGGGGCGTATAACCTTATTCGCATTAAGCACTGGGATGAATGGAAGACGGCGTTTAATACCCCAGAGGGGCATTTTGAATAACTAGTGATGCCTTTTGGGCTTACTAATGCCCCTTCCGTCTTCCAATCCTTCATGAATGATATTTTCAGGGATTTTGTGGATAAATTTCTGATAGTTTATTTGGATGATATCTTGATTTTTTCCAATGACTGGGACTCTCATGTGAAACATGTTCGGACTGTGTTCCAGATTTTGAGAGAGAATGCACTATGTGAAGGGATTAAAGTGTCTTTTTGGCGTACAGAAGGTCTCATTTCTGGGATTCATTTTGTCTCCGTCTGTTATTGAAATGGACCCGGTCAAGGTTCAGGCCATCTGTGATTGGGTTCAACCTACTTCATTGAAGGCTCTTCAGAGATTTTTGGGTTTTGCCAATTTTTATCGTAAATTTATTGGTAATTTCTCCGGTATTGTTAAACCATTGACTGATTTGACCAAAAAGGGTTCGATGTGGTGAATTGGCCTCCTGAGGCAGTTTCTGCATTTCAGGAACTTAAGCAGAGATTAATTTCTGCTCCTGTTCTACGGCAGCCTGTTTCTCTGCCGTTTCAGGTGGAGGTTGATGCCTCAGATTGGGGCAGGTGCCGTTTTGTCCCATAGGAATCAAGAGACCTCTAGAGAGTAACCCTTGTGCCTTTTTTTCTCGAAAATTTTCTCCAACTGAATGTAATTATGACGTGGGTAATTGGGAGTTATTGGCCATGAAGTGGGCCTTTGAAGAGTGGAGACATTAGCTGGAAGGAGCCAAACATCAGGTGGTGGTCCTCACGGACCATAAGAACCTGGTTTATCTCGAATCAGCCAAGCGACTTAATCCTAGACAGGCCAGATGGGCCTTGTTTTTCACACGTTTTAAATTTTGTGGTTTCTTTTCTTCCGGGCACTAAGAAAGTTAAGGCGGATGCCCTCTGAGGAGTTTCTTTGCGGATTCTTTTGAGTTATCTGATCCTGCTGTTATTTTGAAAAAGGGTGTAGTTCTTTCCGCCATCTCGCCCCAATTTGAGACTGGCTCTGGAGGGGTGTCAGGAGGATAAACCTGAACGCTGCCCTGTTGGGAAATTGTTTGTCCCAGACCAGTGGAAGAAGAGTGTGATGTCTGAGATTCATTGTTCCACGTTGGCTGGTCGTCCCGGAATTTTTGGTACCAGAGACTTGGTGAGTCGGTCCTTTTGGTGGCCTACTTTGTCTCGTGACGTCAGGGACTTTGTGCAGTCCTGTGGGACTTGCTCTCGTTCCAAGCCTTACTCTCGTTCTAGTGGTTTGTTAATGCCATTACCTGTACCCAAGAGGCCATGGAACCATATTTCTATGGATTTTATTTCCGACTTCCCTGTCTCTCAGAGAATGACCGTTATCTGGGTAATCTGTGATAGGTTTTCCAAGATGATACATCTTGTGCCATTACCTAAGTTGCCTTCCTCCTCCGAATTGGTGCCTTTGTTCTTTCAGCACGTGGTTCGGTTACATGGCATTCCGGAGAACATTGTGTCTGACAGAGGAGTCCAGTTTGTTTCCAGATTTTGGAGGACATTTTGTTCTAAACTTGGTGTTCAGTTATCTTTCTCCTCTGCATTTCACCCTCAGAACAATGGACAAACGAGAGTACAAACCAGACCTTGGAGACTTATTTGAGATGTTTTGTGTCTGCTGATCAAGATGACTGGGTCTCTTTTTTGCCTTTGGCTGAGTTTGCTCTTAATAATAGGGCTAGCTCTGCCACTTTGATGTCTCCATTTTTCTGCAATTCTGGGTTTCACCCTCGATTTTCTTCAGGTCAGGTGGAGGCTTCTGTCTGTCCGGGGGTTGACCAGGTAGTGGAGAGGTTGTCTCTCTCTCAAGAGAAGGCCCAGCGGTTTGCCAACCGGCATAGGACTGATGGTCCTCGTTTTAAAGTGGGGGACTTGGTTTGGTTGTCCTCAAGAAATATCCCTATGAAGGTTGCATCTTCAAAATTTAAGCCAAGGTTCATTGGACCTTATAAGATCATGGAAATTATTAATCCGGTTTCCTTCCGTTTGCTTCTTCCAGGGCCATTTAAGATCCATAACGTGTTCCACAAGTCCTTATTGAAGAGGTTTGTCGAGCCAGTGGTTCCTATGGCTGCGCCTCCCGACCCTGTTTTGGTGGAGGGCAATTTGGAGTATGTGGTTGAGAAAATTTTGGATTCTCGTTTTGCTAGACGGAAACTCCAGTATAGTGGAGAGGTTATGGTCAGGAGGACAATTCTTGGGAGTTTGCTTCGGACATCCATGCTGGGAGACTTATCCGTGCCTATCATCGAGCTCATCCTGATCGGCCTGGTTGCGCAGGTGAGGGTTCGGTGACCCCTCCTCAAGGGGGGGGTACTGTTGTGAACACTCTGAAGGCAACTTCTGAGCTGGGGCTCCCTCCGGTGGTTGCTGATCGTAATGAACTGATTGCTGAATGGCCTTCAGCTGGCTCCGAATGGTCTGATATAAGTGACCTGAACTCCCTTCAGCCTTGCCGGTAATCAATGTTCTTCCAGGTCTTGCTTGGAGCTTAGCTTGCATTCCTGCTCTCATTCAGATAAGTGATTTGCTGGTTTTTTTTTTCCTCTTTTTGGATTTTCCTTGCTTGTTTGCTGCTTAGCAGTAGACTTACTAGCCCTTTGGGATGCGCTGCAATTGTGCTCTGTTTGTGTTTGCACTTTTGCTCTGTTCCTATGTCACTTTTTATTTGCTGAATTTCTGTGTGTTACACCAGAGATCTGATTTAGGTGGTAGAGATCGTGTGATCTCAGGTTTTTTGTTAATCTGAAGTGTTGGTATTTTTGTCAGGGTTTTTTTAGGTTGCAGTCAGAATTCTTTCCTATACTTTTCTATCTAGACAGATTGGGCCCCAGCGTTTGCTCATTCTATTTTCTGGCTGTGTTCGTATTTTCTTCTGGTCTAACCGCCATTTCATGTTTGGGGGCTTCCTATTTCTTTGGGGATTCTGCTACGGGGCAGATAGCATTCATCTTTCTGCCTTTAGGTGTAGCTATCTCTCCGGCTGTGACGAGGCGTCTAGGATCACCGTAGGTACGCTCCACGGCTTCTTCTAGTATTGCGGTTAGTTCAGGGTCCTGCAATCCAATAGTTTACAGCCTCTCTGGTGTATTGCTTCTTTGGCTATTTTTTGCAATTTCTCCTCAACTACCGAAACATAACAAAACCCTATCACAGTGATCAAAATAAAAAAAAAAAAGTAAATAACCCTCTCCTTTATCACCCCCTTAATTAGGGAAATATAATAAAATAAAGAAAATATATTTATTTTCATTTTTCCATTAGGGTTAGGGTTAGAATTAGGGTTAGGGTAAGAATTAGGGTTAGGGTAAGAATTAGGCTGTGCGCACTCGTTCAGGAATTTTTTGCGTTTTTTTTGTGTTTTTGCGGCAGTTTTCCGCTGCAAAAACGCTTAAAAAACGTATGTATTAAGAATCCTATGATTAGAATTCATTCCACAATTTTTGTGCATATGTTGCATTTTTTCCGCAAAAAAACGCATCGCGGAAAAAATGCAGCATGTTCATTAATTTTGCGGAATCACGGCGATTCCGCCGCCATAAGAATGCGTTGAACCGCTTACTTTCCGCACGTGGCTATGCCCACCATGCGCAAAGTGAGCGGTTCATGTGCGGATGGTACCCAGGGTCTGGTGGAGAGGAGACTCTCCTCCAGGCCCTGGGTACCATATCCCTGTTAAAACAATTAAAATAAAAAAATTGTGATATTCTCAACTTCCGGCTGCCCCCACAGCATTCCCGGTCCTCAGCGACGCTCCCTGCAACTCCCGTTCACAGTAAAGCCTTGTGACAATGACCTCATGACGTAGCAGTCTCGCGTGATGCTACGTCATCTGGGGTCATTGTCGCCAGGCATCACTGGGAACGGGAGTTGCCGGGAGCATCGCGAGGACCAGGAAGGTTGCGGGGGCCGCCGGAAGGTGAGAATATCTCGATTTATTTTTTTTAATTATTTTTAACATTATATATATCTTTTTACTATTGATGCGGCATAGGCAGCATCAATAGTAAAAGTTGGTCACACTTGTCAAACACTATGCTTGACTAGTGTGACCAACCTGTCAATCAGTTTTTCAAGCGATGCTACAGATCGATTGGAAAACGCTAGCATTCGGCAAGCTAATTACGTTTGCAAAACGGTAGTTTTTAGGGGGAATATGCATACGAATAAAAATGTGCATTTCCCGCGGCAGGGAGTTGCGGGATTGCTGCGGAAATTTCCGCTGCAATTCCGAACGTGTGCACATAGCCTGAGGGTTAGGGTTGGAATTAGGGTTAGGGTTGGAATTAGGGTTAGTGGTGTGTTGGGGTTAGGGTTGGAGCTAGAATTGAGGGGTTTCCACATTTAGGCACATCAGGGTGTCTTCAAACATGACATGGTGTTCAAAAAGTCAAATGGTGCTCCCTCCCTTCCGAGCCCTCCCGTGCGTCCAAACAGTGGTTTACCCCAACATATGGGGCATCAGCATACTCAAGACAAATTGCACACCAATTTTGGGGTTCTAATTTCTCCTGTTATCCTTGGGAAAATAAAAAATAGCGAGCTAAAAAATAATTTTTGAGGAAAAAAATGATTTTTTATTTTCAAGGCTCTACGTTATAAACTTCTGTGAAGTACTTGGAGGTTCAAAGTGCTCACCACACATCTATATAAGTTCCTTAAGGGGTCTAGTTTCCAAAATGGGGTCACTTGTTGGGGGTTTCCACTGTTTAGGCACATCAGGGGCTCTCCAAACGCGACATGGTGTCCAGCCAATTCTGCGTTGAAAAAGTCAAACGGCGCTCCTTCCCTTGCGAGCTCTGCCGTGTGCCGAAAAAGTGGTTTACCCCCACATATATGGCATCGGCGTATTCAGGAGAAACTGCACAACAAATTTTGTGGTTCATTTTCTCTTTTAACACTTGTGAAAATAAAAAAAATTGGTTCTGAAGTAAATTTTTTTGCAAAAAAAGTTACCGTATATACTCATGCATAAGCCGACCCGTGTATAAGCCAACCCCCTAATTTTGCCACAAAAAAATGGGAAAACTTATTGACTCGCGTATAAGCCTAGGGTGAAAATGATTATGCCTCCATATGATGCTCCACAGATTATGCCCCCATATGCTGCACAGATTATGCCCAATATGCTCCAGATTATGCCCCCATATGTTCCACAGATTATGCCCCCATATGCTCCACAGATTATGCCCCCATATACTCCAGATTATGCCCCATATGTTCCACAGATTATGCCCCCATATGTTCCAGATTATGCCCCCATATGTTCCACAGTTTATGCCCCCATATGCTCCAGATTATGCCCCCATATGTTCCAGATTATGCCCCATATGCTCCATATTATGCCCTCATATGTTCCACAGCTTATGCCCCCATATGCTCCAGATTATGCCCCCATATGCTCCATATTATGCCCGATATGCTCCAGATTATGCCCCCATATGCTCCAGATTATGCCCCATATGCTCCACAGCTTATGCCCCCATATGCTCCATATTATGCCCCCATATGCTCCATATTATGCCCCAATATGCTGCTCAATAATTGTAATGGTGATAGGATTTATCGGTAATCCTATCATGTTGCTGCTGCAATAAAGAAAAAAAATATATATATATACTCACCTCTGTCCCTGCCAGCTGCCCGCTGCTCCTCTCCTCCTCTTCTAAGAGTTGCTGGCTCTGCAGTGACTGTTCAGGAGGGTGCGTACTACGTCATCGCGCCCTCTGAACTTAACGTCAATGCAGAGGACGGAAGACAGCAGAGCGGGTCACAGCGGTGGAACGCGGACCGGTAAATATCGCCAGTGCCGGGGGCCTGAGCCAGCGGCGACACCGGCACCTGGCCCCCATAGCGCGCCGGTGTCCCCGCCAGCTCAGGACACCGGCACTTGTCCTGCTGCCAACCGCCGACTGCCAACGCTGACCGCCGGCCCTGTCAGCCACCGGGACACTGACAGAGGCTGCAGTGGGCCGCGGGCATGTACCGGAGACGACGGGGACCTCCTCCCTGCATCACTAAACTGTAAGTTAGAACCGTGACCCGTGCATAAGCCGAGGGGGTCTTTTTAAGCCCAAAAAAGGGGCTGAAAAAGTCGGCTTATACATGAGTATATACGGTAAATGTTATTTTCCTTCCACATTGCTTCAGTTCCTGTGAAGAAAGTAAAGGGTTAAAAACTTCTTTAATGTGGTTTTGAGCGCCTTGAGGGGTGCAGTTTTTATAATGGTGTCTCTTTTGGCTATTTTCTATCATATAGACCCCTCAAAGTGACTTCAAATGTGATCTGGTCCCTAAAAAAAAAATGGTGTTGTAAAAATGAGAAATCGCTGGTTAACTTTTAACCCTTATAACTTCTTAACAAAAAAAAATTTTGTTTCCAAAATTGTGCTGATGTAAAGTTGATATGTGGGAAATGTTATTTATTAAGAAATTTGTGTGACATATCTCTCTGATTTAAGGGCATAAAAATTTAAAGTTTGAAAATTGCTAAATTTTCGCCATATTTCCGTTTTTTCATAAATAAGCGCAAGTCATATAAAAAAAATTACCACTAACGTGAATTACAATATGTCACGAAAAAACAATCTCAGAATCAGCGGGATTCGTTAAAGAGTTCCAAAGTTATAACCTCATGAAGTGACAGTGGACAGAATTGTAAAAATTGGCCTGGTCATTAAGCTGCAAATAGGCTCTGTCACTAAGGGGTTAAAATGCAAACATACAAATGTGATGATGTGTTCACATAACAATATTTCTATATGTCAGAGGGATTAGTAAATAGTATTCCCTAGTGTGAAGCTCTACAATACCAATAAAAAAAAAAAAACATAACACTAAAAAGACTACCCGTTATAACATACTCCTATGGGCTTAATAATGCCAACTGGGCCAGTGATGCTCCCTAAGCAGCAACAGTGAGCAGGCGATGGACTCGTGGAGGGCGAGTACCTTCTTTGCCTGGTTAAATAGGTGTATTTTTATAAAGACCTAAACATATAATTGTGCAGAAACCATCACATCCATACAGTATAATGCACTCCCCATACTCCTCCATACAGTATAATGCACTCCCCATACTCCTCCATACAGTATAATGCACTCCACCATACAGTATAATGCACACCATAGTCCTCCTTTTAATGCACTCCCCACAGTCCTTCATACAGTATAATGCACACCCCATACTCCTCCACATAGTATAATGTAAAAATGCACTCCCTATAATCGCCCATATAGTAAAATGCACTCTCCATACTCCGTCATATAGTATAATGCACTCCCCATACTCCTCCATAGTATAATGCACTCCCCATACTCCTCCATAGTATATTGCACTCCCCAGTCCTCCATACAGTATAATGCACTCCCACAGTCCTCCATAGTATAATGCACTCCCCAGTCCTCTATACAGTATAGTGCACTCCCCACAGTCCTGCGTACAGTATAATGCACCGTTAACAGTCCTCCGAATAGTATAATGTGACCACAGTCCATACAGTATAATGCATCTTAAAGTCCTGCAAATAGTATAATGCACACCATTGTCCTCCATACAGTATTCTGGACACCACAATGTTCTCTCTGATTAAAATAAAAATACAATATTCACCTCTCCTCCTGGTTACCCTGCTGCTCCAGTCTCTGCAGAGAGCGCTCCGAGTGCCCGTACATCTCAGCACAGCGGGCGCTATGTAGTGACGTCATCATGCCTGCTGCGCTGAAACGTCAGATACTTATAATTACTTTCAACTATATCAGCATCTGGCAGGGTGGATAAAAATCAATGATTTTTTTAAAAAAATCAAAAAATCAGATTTTTTTGATTTAAATCGGATTTTTTTGATTTAAATCGGATTTTTTTCAATAAACTGCTTTTTGAGGAAAATATTTTACCATCCAAAGGTTCTTCCATCATGAGATAAAGCTGAGTTGTTTAACTCAGTAGAATAAAGGCTGTATATGTGTAACATTCACAATGCCATGCTCTTCCAGAGGTTTCTGTAGGATTAGTGGGCAGTTTCTCTCCTATATTATCACAGACGCTCGCTTTACTTACGCAGTTCTCAAAACTGAATTTGACTCCGCAGAGGTCCCAGCCTCTTCTTCACGGCAAAAATGTTACAACATGAACAGAGTTGAGAAAAAGACCTTAATCCTATTGTTCTACAAACCTATATGAATACAGAATCAACCCCTTCAGTGCCAAGTCCAAGAAGTTAGACAATATGTTTCTGACTGTTTGGAGTGGAATAGATCTGCACAACACAAGAAGAATGTGAATCTAAGTGTGAGGAGGAGGAAGGGCAAGCAGACAAGAAAATGAAAGTGAAACTTTGAGCACAATACTGCAGCATAGCCACAGACAGACAAGTCTGGATCTGTTTGTGTGTAGATCTGAGGTTTATTACATTCTTTCCTTATAATGGCAGCAGGCCGTAAAAGAGACCCAGTTTGGGAATATTTTAATGAAGCTCCTTCGCCTATCGGTAAGGCAGGCATGCGTGCAAAATGCAAACGATGCAACAAAGAGATGCAAGGCCTGGTGGCGCGAATGAGGCAACATCATGAGAAGTGCGGTGATGAAGATGACCAAAGAAACACTTCTGAACAGGCAGGATCTTCAGGTTGGTAAACATTTTTATTGAATCCTATTTCTAAAGACTGAACTGTCATGTGTGAGAAAAATTATATTTCTTATTATTACTGCATGTTACTGTCATTTGGTACAGTTATGAAGAAAAACAAATATTCCTTTTGGGGCAGTGCTGTGTTGTGTACAATAAGCAGAAATTGTATAAACAATAAAATAACAGCATTGACTTTTTTTGTTTAGGGGAATTCATGGATTCTGGAAACTATCCACCTCCAAGATCACCATCATCCTGTTCTACAGTTTCAGAGTTATCCATCCAGGATAGTGCTTCATTAGCAGCAGCATCATCATCAGACACCCACAGCCACATATCACCATCACCCAAAAGGAAGAAAAAACCTTTACCTCCTGGAACCACCATAGATAGGTTTGTGAAAGAAACTAGCAGATTAGAAAAAGAGTTGATTGATGAAAAAATTGCCCAGTTTATTTATGCAACGAAACTATTCTTTCCGTCTGACTGAGAACCCACATTACATTAACCCCTTCACCCCCAAGGGTGGTTTGCACGTTAATGACCGGGACAATTTTTACAATTCTGACCACTGTCTCTTTATGAGGTTATAACTCCGGAACGCTTCAACGGATCTTCGCGATTCTGAGACTGTTTTCTCGTGACATATTGTACTTCATGTTAGTGGTAAAATTTCTTCCATATAACTTGCGTTTATTTTTGAAAAATACGCAAATATGGCGAAAATTTTGAAAATTTAGCAATTTTCAAACTTTGAATTTTTATTCCCTTAAAACAGAGAAATATGTAACACAAAATAGTTAAGAAATAACATTTCCCACATGTCTACTTTACATCAGCACAATTTTGGAATCAAAATTTTTTTTTGTTAGGAAGTTATAAGGGTTAAAAGTTGACCAGCGATTTCTCATTTTTACAACAAAATTTACAAAGCCATTTTTTTTAGGGACCACCTCACATTTGAAGTCACTTTGAGGGGTCTACATGACAGAAAATACCCAAAAGTGACACAATTCTAAAAACTGCACCCCTCAAGGTACTCAAAACCACATTCAAGAAGTTTATTAACCCTTCAGGTGCTTCACAGGAACTAAAGCAACGTGGAAGGAAAAAATGAATATTTAACTTTTTAGCCACAAAAATGATCTTTTACAAACTTTTTTTTTATTTTCACAAGGGTAAAAGGAGAAAATGGACAGATAAGGTTGTTATGCAATTTCTCCTGAGTACGCCAATACCCCATATGTGGGGGAAAACCACTGTTTGGGCACACGGCAGAGCTCGTAAGGGAAGGAGCGCCGTTTGACTTTTTCAAACTAAAATTGGCTGGAGTTGAGATTGGACGCCATGTCGCGCTTGGAGAACCTCTGATGCGCCTAAACAGTGGAAACCCCCCACAAGTGACACCATTTTGGAAACTAGACCCCCTAAGGTACTTATCTAGATCTGTTGTGAGCACTTTGAACCCCCAAGTGTTTCACAAAAGTTTATAATGCCTGGGTGTGAAAAAAAAAAAAAAAAAATTCCACAAAAATGATTTTTTAGTCCTAAATTTTTGAATTTTCCCAAGGAAATTGGACCCCAAAAGTTGTTGTCCAATTTGTCCTGAGTACGCTGATACCCCATATGTGGGGGTGGAAAACTGTTTGGGCGCACGGCAGGGCTTGGAAAGGAAGTAGTAACGTTTTGGAATGCAGACGTTGATGGGGGTCATGTTCCGTTTGCAGTGCCCCAGATGAGCCTAAACAGTGGAAATCCCCCACAAGTGACCCCATTTTGGAAACTAGACCCCCTAAGGAACTTATCTAGATCTTTGGTGAGCACTTTGAACCCCCAAGTGCTTCACACAAGTTCATAATGCCCGGGCATGAAAATAAAAAATCCTATTTTTTTCCCACAAAAATTATCTTTTAGTCACTATTTTTTTATTTTCCCAAGGGTATCAGGAGAAATTGGACCACATAAGTTGTTGTCCAATTTGTCGTGAGTACGCTGATGCCCCATATGTGGGGGGGAACCACTGTTTGGGCGCACGGCAGAGCTCGGAAGGGAAGGAGCACCATTTGACTTTTTCCAACCAAAATTGGCTGGAATTGAGATTGGATGCCATGTTGCATTTGGAGAGCCCCTGATGTGCCTAAACAGTGGAAACCCCCACAAATGACCCCATTTAGGAAACTAGACCCCTAAGGAACTTATCTAGATCTTTGGTGAGCAATTTGAACCCTCAAGTGCTTCACACAAGTTTATAACGTAGAGCCGTAAAATTTAAAAATCATATTTTTTTCCACAAAAATTATCTTTTCACCCGAATTTTTATTTTTCCAAGGGTAACAAGACTCCAAAAGTTATTGTGCAATTTGTCCTGAGTACACTGATACCCCATATGTGGGGGTATACCACTGTTTGGGTGCATGGCAGAGTTTGGAAGGGAAGGAGCGCCGTCTCACTTTTTCAACGCAGAATTGGCTGGACGCCATGTCGTGTTTGGAGAGCTCCTGATCTGCCTAAACAGTGGAAACCCCCACAAATGACACCATTTTGGAAACTAGACCCCTCAAGGAACTTATCTAGATGTGTGGTGAGAACTTTTAACCCCAGGTGTTTCACTAAAGTTTATAACGTACAGCCTTAAAATAAAAAATCCTTTTTTTTTTTTTTTACAAAAATGATTTTTTCGCCCCCAATATTTTATTTTCACAAGGGTAACAGAAGAAATTGGAACCCAAAAGTTGTTGTCCAATTTGTCCTGAGTACGCTGATACCCAATATGTAGGAGAAAACTACTGTATGGGCGCATGTCAGGGCTCGGAAAGGGAAGTAGTGACGTTTTGGATTGCAGACTTTGATGGAATGGTCTGGGGGCGTCATGTCGCATTTGGAGAGCCCCTGATGCGCCTAAACAGTGGAAACCCCCCACAAGTGACCCCATTTTGGAAAATAGACCCCACAAGGAACTTACCTAGATGTGTGGTGAGCACTTTGAACCCCGAAGTGCTTCACAGAAGTTTATAACGCACAGCCGTAAAAATAAAAAATCCTTTTTTTTTTTTACAAAAATGATTTTTTCGCCCCCAATATTTTATTTTCACAAGGGTAACAGGAGAAATTGGACCCCAAAAGTTGTTGTCCAATTTGTCCTGAGTACGCTGATACCCAATATGTGGGAGAGAAACTACTGTATGGGCGCATGTCAGGGCTCGGAAAGGGAAGTAGTGACGTTTTGGATTGCAGACTTTGATGGAATGGTCTGGGGGCGTCATGTCGCATTTGGAGAGCCCCTGATGCGCCTAAACAGTGGAAATCCCCAACAAGTGACCCCATTTTGGAAAATAGACCCCACAAGGAACTTATTTAGATGTGTGGTGAGCGCTATGAAGCCCCAAGTGCTTCACAGAAGTTTATAATGTACAGCCGTAAAAACAAAAAAATCTTATTTTTTTTACAAAAATAATATTTTCGCCCCAGTTTTTTATTTTCCCAAGGGTAACAGAAGAAATAGGACAAATTTCACAATAACTCTTGGGGTCCAGAGTACGCTGATACCCCATATGTGGGGATAAACTACTGTTTGGA
>JARQOD010012527.1:0-19251 GCA_033576555.1 Oophaga sylvatica | reverse complement strand
TCCACCCTCCATTCCTCGCCTGAACTTAGGTTCTAGTAGCTCAGTCTCTAACTTCCTGGATTGGCATATTCCTATTTTGTCTCACCTGTTATTGACTCGGCTTGCCTTCTCGTTTATCCCGTTCTCTCCTCTCCTGGCCTTGGCTATGAATTATGAAACTGTGTTGCATGCCCTGACCTCAGACTGTCTGACTATGCTTTTGTCTCGTCCACGTGTATCCCGTACCTGAGCTGTTGCAGTCCTGGAGTGGTACCTGGTGTCCATCTGCAGCCTATTCTCACCATCAGAGGCTCCAGTGGATACCCGGTATATGTTTAGTCATGCCCCTGCAGGATAAGCTTGGCCCTTGATACAGTGGGTCCACCCCCACTAGCATTACAATGGTATATGCGTAAGTACCTGTTTTGATATATTGTATATGTGTGTATGTGACTGTATATGTGGTATATGTGTATCAGCCTGCATATATATATATATATGTGGTACAGGCCTGTGTATATACAGTGGGTAGGAAAAGTTTTCCATCGCCTTTAAATTTTACACTCTTTGTTTCATTGCAGCCATTTGGTGAATTCAAAAAAGTTCTCATTAATGTACACTCGGCACGCCATCTTGACAGAAAAAAACAGAAATGTAGAAATTTTTGCAAATTTATTAAAAAAGAAAAACTGAAATATCACATGGTCATAAGTATTCAGACCCTTTGCTCAGACACTCATATTTAAATCACATGCTGTCTATTTCCTTGTGATCCTCCTTGAGATGGTTCTAATTTTTCATTGAAGTCCAGCCTGTGTTTAATTAAACTGAATGGGCTTGATTTGTAAAGGTACACACCTTTCTGTTATGTTTCGGTAACTGAGGAGAATTAGCAAAAAATAGCAAAAGCGGTAATACACCAGAGAGGCTGGAACCTATTGGATTGCAGTAACCTGAACTAACCACACAACTAGAAGTAGCCGTGGAGCGTACCTACGGTGATCCTAGACGCCTCGTCACAGCCTGAGAGATAACTACACCTAAAGGCAGAAAGATGAAAGCTATCTGCCCCGGAGCAGAACCCCAAAGAAATAGGAAGCCCCCAAACATGTAATGGCGGTTAGACAAGAAGAAAACATGGACACAGACAGAAAATAGAATGAGCAAACGCTGGGGCCCAATCTGTCTAGACAGAAAAGTACAGGAAAGAATTCTGACTGCAATCCAAAAAAACCCCTAACAAAAATACCAACACTTCTGATTGCCAAAAAACCTGAGATCACACGATCTTATCCACCTAAATCAGATCTCTGGTGTAACAAAACGCAATTCAGCAAATAAAAAGTAACAAAGGAGCAAAGCAAAAGTGCAGACACAAACGGAGCACAATTGCAGCACCAGACCCCCAAAAGGGGACAGGTTGCAGTCCTCTGCAAGCAGCAAACCAGCAGAGAAAATCAAACAGAGGAAAAAAAAACAGCAAACACTTATCTGAAAGAGAGCAGGGAACTAGCAGTGCTTCAAGCAAGACCAGAAGGAACAATTGATAACCGGCAAGGCTGCTGGGAACTCAGGCCACTTATATCCTACCATTCAGCGCCAGCTGAAGGCCATTCGGTAATCAGTTCATTACCCTCAGCAACCACCGGAGGGAGCCCCAGCTCAGAAGCCGCCTCCAGCATATTCACAACAGTACCCTCCCCTTGAGGAGGGGTCACCGAACCATCACCTGCGCAACCAGGCCGATCAGGATGGGCTCGATGGTAGGCACGGATAAGTCTCCCAGCATGAATGTCCGAAGCAAACACCCAAGAATTGTCCTCCTGACCATAACCTCTCCATTTAACCAAATACTGGAGTTTCCGTCTAGCAAAACGAGAATCCAATATTTTCTCAACCACATACTCCAAATTGCCCTCAACCAAAACAGGTTCGGGAGGCGCATGTCATGGGTGCATCGCCACGAGGATCGTCGCGATTGCACATTCTGACTTCTCGCAGCTGAGTTGCTGTTACTTTGTGTTTGGTGGTGAGGGAGTTAATTTTACCTAGCTCTTTGCTAAGACTAGGTCCAGCCTCGCCCGGCTGCTTTTGATTATTTACTAATTAGCTTCCTTTATATTCCTGCCAGTCTGTGTGTTAGATGCCGGTGAAAGCATTCATACAGACTGCAGATAGGATCGGTTCTGAGAAGACTTAAGCTAAGAGTTCCTTTGTTGTTTCTCCTCACCTTGCTTATAGTTTATCTCCTAGACCTTTGGTGTTCCCTCTGTGTTTATATGTTGTATGCAAGACAGTATTTACTTTATCCCCTGTCTGTCTCGTTTGTCTTTACTGTTGGTTAACCTTTACCTGTCCATTCCCTATGGTGGTAATCAGGGTCCTTCTAAGGACTAGATTACAGTGGTCAGGGATTTATAGGAGACAGGGTTTACGCTGGCGGCCTGGACCTCTGTACCATTAACAGTACCTCCAGGTAGAGGGACTAGTCAGGACCCCAGTTTAGGGTCAGCATAGACCCCGGTCCACCTCTAGCCAGAGACAGCGTGAAAAGGATTCAGTATTGACCCACAGGATATTATGTCAGGTAATACTATGCTATATATACATGTTAATGTTATCTATTTATATGTTATATAGAATGTTGTCCCACTTGATAGATTACTGACATTATTTATATATATATCTGCTAGACAGCGTGACATTTTCACCGGCCATACTAAAGATTCTCCCCAGCTACCATGGATCCAGTGGCCCAGATTGCCCTGCAGTAGCAGAAGTTGTCCTTGGAGCTTGCGGACATTAAGTCCAAGGTTTTGTCCCCCCGGAGCAAACCAGGTCTGAACCTAAGGTTGCTCTCCCAGACAGGTTCACTGGTGGGCGGGACAAATTTTTTACCTTCCGGGAGGCATGTAAATTATACTTTCGGCTGCGGCCTCGGTCATCGGGGAGTGAAGAGCAGAAGGTGGGAATTGTCATCTCGCTCTTACAAGGGGACCCTCAATCCTGGGCGTTCTCTCTTCCCCGGGTTCCCCGGCCCTCCAGTCAGTAGATCGATTTTTTGCTGCCCTGGGTCTGGTGTATGATGACCCGGATCGGGTCTCTCTTGCTGAAACGAAGTTACGTAGGATACAGCAGGGAGATCGTCCGGCAGAGGAATTTTCTTCTGAGTTCCGTAGATGGGCCACAGATACTCAGTGGAATGACCCAGCTCTTAGGAGCCAGTTTTGTCAAGGGTTGTCTGACAAATTAAAAGATGTTTTGGCTCAGTATGATTCTCCTCCGTCACTGGAGGCTGCTATGGCCCTTGCTATTCGTATTGATAGACGGCTTCGGGGAAGGTGCGAGGTAACTCCGCCCCCTGTTATGACTCCACCCACTACTAAAGTCCCTTATATTGAGGTTCCCCTGGCCTGTTCTGAGGAACCTATGCAGTTGGGAGGGACATCATTTTGTAGGAGGGAATCAGCGGTGCGCCGCAAGACAAGAAGGTGTTTCTTCTGCGGGAGAGAGGGACATTTTGTTGGGGGGTGTCCCTTCCGTGCCTCATTGAGCAAAAAAGTTACCGAAAAACTGTTAATCCCAGGTTGTGTGGTGGACAACAACCTGGGAGTAGGTATTTCGTCCCCAGGTCCGTCTCAATTTCTCGTGCCTGCGGAGGTGGTGGTTGGTGCGAGAGTTGAGAGGATTTCTGTTCTTCTTGATAGTGGGTCTGGGGCTAATATGGTGGACGCTCGGTTTGCCCAGGTGCAAGGTATGCAACTGAGTGTATTGGCCAAACCGATCCCTATACTTTTTATTGACGCCAGACCTCTCGGTCAAGGTAGCTTTGTACAAGCTGTTCATAACATAGACCTTCGAGTAGGGGCAATACATAAAGAACAGTTGTCTTGTTATGTGTTGGAGGGTCTTCCTACTCCTATTGTGTTGGGACTTCCTTGGTTGGCTAAACATAACCCAGTGATTGATTGGCAATCCAGAGAGATAAGCCAGTGGGGTGAATTTTGCAAGAATAACTGCATGAGCACGGTCATCGGTGCGGTCGTGCCTAGGACCTTGCCTCCTTTTCTGGAGGACTTGGGGGATGTGTTCTCAGAGGAGGGGTGTCAAGAGTTGCCTCCTCATCGCGCGTATGACTGCTCAATAAAATTGCCGCCTGATGCCTTATCTCGTAGTTTCCCAGGGGCCGGAAAGACGGATGACCCGGTTCCTATCTTACAGGAGGGAGTGGTAGTGTCGGCTGTATGCTCTGAGCTTGAGGAGGAGGTATTGGAGGCTCAGGGGGACGCCCCTGTAGGACCTCCAGGGAAACTGTTTGTTCCTAATCAGTTAAGACAAAAAGTTATCGAGGCACATCATAATTCTGTTTTAGCAGGAAATCCAGGGAGTAAAGCAACTGTGGATCTCCTTTCTCGCCGGTTTTGGTGGCCTAACTTAAATAAAGAGGTAATAACTTTTGTTGCGTCATGTGGAGTTTGTGCTCGCTCTAAGACCCCACATACCCGTCCGTCTGGGGTTCCTGAGGAGGAACGATTCTCATCGTCACTTGCTTCAGTTTTGAGAGGAGTGCTGAATGGTCTGAGTGCTATGGGGAACCGTTACAAGCGGAGGGCTGATAGGAGGAGAGTGTCTGGTCCGGACCTAAGTGTGAACGATCTGGTGTGGTTGTCTACCAAGAATATAAAACTCAAGGTTCCCTCCTGGAAACTGGGTCCCAGGTTCATCGGTCCATACAGGATCAGTTCTATAGTTAATCCTGTGGCATTTCGTCTGGACCTCCCTCCTATGTTTAAAATCCACAATGTGTTCCACAAATCGTTGCTTAAAAGGTACGTGGCGCCAGTTATACCGTCGCCTCTGCCCCCCCTCCGGTGGTGGTCAATGGTAGCTTGGAGTTTCAGGTGTTGAAGATCATTGACTCACGTCTGAATCGTCGGTCCCTTCAGTACCTGGTTCATTGGAAGGGGTATGGTCCTGAGGAGAGGACTGTGGTCCCTGCGTCGGAGGTTAACGCAGATCGATTGGTTCGGACCTTCCACACAACTTACCCGGGCAGACCTGGCCCTGAGGGTCCGGAGGCCCCTCGTAGAAGGGGGGTACTGTCATGGGTGCATCGCCACGAGGATCGTCGCGATTGCACATTCTGACTTCTCGCAGCTGAGTTGCTGTTACTTTGTGTTTGGTGGTGAGGGAGTTAATTTTACCTAGCTCTTTGCTAAGACTAGGTCCAGCCTCGCCCGGCTGCTTTTGATTATTTACTAATTAGCTTCCTTTATATTCCTGCCAGTCTGTGTGTTAGATGCCGGTGAAAGCATTCATACAGACTGCAGATAGGATCGGTTCTGAGAAGACTTAAGCTAAGAGTTCCTTTGTTGTTTCTCCTCACCTTGCTTATAGTTTATCTCCTAGACCTTTGGTGTTCCCTCTGTGTTTATATGTTGTATGCAAGACAGTATTTACTTTATCCCCTGTCTGTCTCGTTTGTCTTTACTGTTGGTTAACCTTTACCTGTCCATTCCCTATGGTGGTAATCAGGGTCCTTCTAAGGACTAGATTACAGTGGTCAGGGATTTATAGGAGACAGGGTTTACGCTGGCGGCCTGGACCTCTGTACCATTAACAGTACCTCCAGGTAGAGGGACTAGTCAGGACCCCAGTTTAGGGTCAGCATAGACCCCGGTCCACCTCTAGCCAGAGACAGCGTGAAAAGGATTCAGTATTGACCCACAGGATATTATGTCAGGTAATACAATGCTATATATACATGTTAATGTTATCTATTTATATGTTATATAGAATGTTGTCCCACTTGATAGATTACTGACATTATTTATATATATATCTGCTAGACAGCGTGACAGCGCAGCCATAGGAACCACTGGTTCGACAAACCTCTTCAATAAGGACTTGTGGAACACGTTATGGATCTTAAATGTCCCTGGAAGAAGCAAACGGAAGGAAACAGGATTAATAATTTCCATGATCTTATAAGGTCCAATGAACCTTGGCTTAAATTTTGGAGATGCAACCTTCATAGGGATATTCCTTGAGGACAACCAAACCAAGTCCCCCACTTTAAAACGAGGACCATCAGTCCTATGCCAGTTGGCAAAC
Source organism: Oophaga sylvatica (assembly GCA_033576555.1). Taxonomy (NCBI): domain Eukaryota; kingdom Metazoa; phylum Chordata; class Amphibia; order Anura; family Dendrobatidae; genus Oophaga; species Oophaga sylvatica. The sequence continues at coordinate 13,158 of JARQOD010012527.1, read as the reverse complement.
CGCTGGGCCTTCTCCTGAGAGAGAGATAACCTCTCCACCACCTGGTCCCAAATCTGCTGCATACGCTGCACAATAGAGTCAACCCCAAGAAGCCTCCGCCTGTCCTGAAGAAAATCGAGGATGAAACCCGAATTGCAGAAAAATGGAGACATCAAGGTGGCATAGCTAGCTCTATTATTAAGAGCAAACTCAGCCAAAGGCAAAAAAGAGACCCAGTCATCTTGATCAGCAGACACAAAACATCTCAAATAAGTCTCCAAGGTCTGGTTTGTTCTCTCGGTTTGTCCATTGGTCTGAAGGTGAAATGCAGAGGAGAAAGACAACTGAACACCAAGTTTAGAACAAAATGTCCTCCAAAATCTGGAAACAAACTGGACTCCTCTGTCAGACACAATGTTCTCCGGAATGCCATGTAACCGAACCACGTGCTGAAAGAAAAAAGGCACCAATTCGGAGGAGGAAGGCAACTTAAGTAATGGCACAAGATGTATCATCTTGGAAAACCTATCACAGATTACCCAGATAATGGTCATTCTCTGAGAGACAGGAAGGTCAGAAATAAAATCCATAGAAATATGGGTCCATGGCATCTTGGGTACAGGTAATGGCATTAACAAACCACTAGAACGAGAGCAAGGCTTGGAACGAGAGCAAGTCCCACAGGACTGCACAAAGTCCCTGACGTCACGAGACAAAGTAGGCCACCAAAAGGAGCGACTCACCAAGTCTCTGGTACCAAAAATCCCGGGATGACCAGCCAACACGGAACAATGAATCTCAGATATCACACTCTTTTTCCACTGGTCTGGAACAAACAACTTCCCAACAGGGCAGTGCTCAGGTTTATCCTCCTGACACCCTTCCAGAGCCAGTCTCAAATTGGGCGAAATGAAGGAAACTCCTCGAGAGGGCATCCGTCTTGACATTCTTAGTGCCAGGAAGAAAAGAAACCACAAAATTAAAACGTGTGAAAAACAAGGCCCACCTGGCCTGTCTAGAATTAAGTCGCTTGGCTGATTCGAGATAAACCAGGTTCTTATGGTCCGTGAGGACCACCACCTGATGTTTGGCTCCTTCCAGCCAATGTCTCCACTCTTTAAAGGCCCACTTCATGGCCAATAACTCCCGATTACCCACGTCATAATTACGTTCAGTTGGAGAAAATTTTGGAGAGAAAAAGGCACAAGGGTTACGCTTAGAGGTCTCTGGATCCCTTTGGGACAAAATGGCACCTGCCCCAATCTCAGAGGCATCAACCTCCACCTGACACGGCAGAGAAACATCAGGCTGCCATAGAACAGGAGCAGAAATGAATTTCTGCTTAAGTTCCTGAAACGCAGAAACTGCCTCAGGAGGCCAATTCACCACATCGGAACCCTTTTTGGTCAAATCAGTCAATGGTTTAACAATACCAGAGAAATTACCAATAAATTTACGATAAAAATTGGCAAAAAACAAAAATCTCTGAAGAGCCTTCAATGAAGTAGGTTGAACCCAATCACAGATGGCCTGAACCTTGACTGGGTCCATTTCAATAACAGACGGAGACAAAATGAATCCCAGAAATGAGATCTTCTGTATGCCAAAAAGACACTTTGATCCCTTCACATACAGTGCATTCTCTCTCAAAATCTGGAACACAGTCCGAACATGTTTCACATGAGAGTTCCAGTCATTGGAAAAAATCAAGATATCATCCAAATAAACAATCAGAAATTTATCCACAAATCCCTGAAAATATCATTCATGAAGGATTGGAAGACGGAAGGGGCATTAGTAAGCCCAAAAGGCATCACTAGGTACCCAAAATGCCCCTCTGGGGTATTAAACGCCGTCTTCATTCATCCCCGTGCTTAATGCGAATAAGATTATACGCCCCCTGAGGTCAAGCTTGGTAAACCAACTAGCACTTTTCACTCTGGAAAATAGATCAGAAATCAAAGGTAACGGATATTGATATTTAACAGTGATCTTATTCAGGAGGCGATAATCAATACACGGCCTCAATAAACCATCCTTTTTGGCCACAAAGAAAAAACCGGCGCCCAAGGGTGAAGAGGATGGTCTGATATGACTCCTTGATATAAGATCGCATAGCATCGTGTTCAGGTACAGATAAATTAAAAAGGCGACCTTTAGGAAATTTACCACCAGGCACTAATTCAATAGCGCAATCATAGCTCCTGTGAGGGGGCAAGGATGCAGATTTTCCATCCGGACCAATCCGGATTTATGCCAAATAAGTCTACGGCGATAAATTTGCGTAGACTTTTTCTGAATTTGCAGCTGCCGTCGGACAATAGGGGCAGTAGGGTCGTGGTTTCATTGGATGCGCGTAAAGCGTTTGATAGTGTTGAGTGGCAGTATCTTTGGAACGCTTTGGTTTTGGGCCGACCTTTATTTCATGGATACGGTTGCTATATACTTCCCCGACCGCTAGGGTCAGAGTTAATGGGCAAATGTCTGGGAGTTTTGCGCTTCATAGGGGGACTAGGCAGGGGTGTCCACTGTCCCCGCTACTTTTTGCTTTGGCAGTGGAGCCCCTGGCGCAGACAATTAGGAGGATGGCTTCGGTTAAAGGGTTCAAATATGGCTTGGTAGAGGAAAAAGTGTCATTGTATGCGGATGATGTGTTGCTTTTTTTGGAGGATTCCGGAGAGTCGTTGTTGAGAGCAATGGAAATTATTAAAACATTTGGGTCTATATCGGGTTTAGAAATTAACTGGGGAAAATCCACTGTCATGGCTGTAGATGATTGTGTTGTTGATTTGCCAGTGTCGGGGGAGGGTAGTAGGTTGGCAGTGGTGCGACAGTTTAAATATCTGGGTATTCAGGTGGCACTTCCGATTTCCAGCTATGCAGATTTGAATCTGATCCCACTGCTGAGAAAGTTTAGGAGTAAAGTAGGGGTGTGGTGTAAACTGTATCTTTCAGTAGTGGGAAGAATCAATCTGATTAAGATGATTTTAATGCCCCAACTGCTATACGTCTTGCACATGCCCCTATTTGGTTCCCTAGGCGGTGGTTTCGTACTATTGACTCTATACTTAGGGATCTTGTGTGGGGTAAAAAGCAGCCAAGGATCAGACTTGAGATATTGCAGAGGCCCAAGGATGGAGGGGGACTGGCGCTTCCGAACCCTTGGATTTACTACTTAGCTGCTCAGGGCCAACAGATGAGAGGGTGGAGGGATGTGTCTGGGGCTGGTTCAATACAAAGGGTCTTGGTTCAGGTGATGGGGAGGGATCCCTTGGTTCAGGGGTTGGAGGCAGGAAGGTTTAGGAAGTTGGGTTTGATGTATCCTACTTTAGCGCTGATACATAAAGTCTGGGAGGCAATTAAAAAGATTAGGGGTTTGGAACACTTGACAAATTTTTCCCCAATATGGCAAAACGAGACTCTACCGGAATTTGTTAAAATGGGAGAATTTAAAAATTGGATGAGACTGGGAATACAGTACATGGTTCAGGTGCAGGACGCGCAGGGACTGGTGCCCTTTGGAAAGTTGCAGGCAGATTATGGGCTACCGGAGGTCTGCAGATTTCAATATGGGCAGTTTAGGCAGAGAGACTTATTGCCAGAGAAAGTAAAAATAATCCCAAAATATTCTTTAACTACATAAATAGCAAGAAACTAAAAAATGATAGTGTTGGTCCCCTTAAAAATAGTCTGGGTGAAATGGTGGATGAGGATGAGGTAAAAGCCAATATGCTAAATGACTTTTTTTCAACTGTATTTACACAAGAAAATCCCATGACAGATAACATGATCAGTGATAAAAAAATTTCTCCATTAAATGTCACCTGTTTAACCCAGCAGGAAGTACGGCGGCATCTAAAAATCACTAAAATTGACAAATCCCCGGGCCCGGATGGGATACACCCCCGAGTACTGCAGGAATTAAGTACAGTTATAGATAGACCATTATTTTTAATCTTTAAAGATTCCATAATAACGGGGTCTGTACAACAGGACTGGCGTATAGCAAATGTGGTGCCAATATTCAAAAAGGGGGCAAAAACTGAACCTGGAAATTATAGACCAGTGAGCTTAACATCTACTGTGGGTAAAATCCTGGAGGGTTTTTTAAAGGGTACTATATTGGAGTATCTGAGGCTGAATAACCTCATGACACAGTATCAGCATGGGTTTACGAGGGACCGTTCTTGTCAGACTAATCTGATAAGCTTTTATGAAGGGGTAAGTTCAGGACTGGACCAAGGGAATGCAGTGGACGTGGTGTTCATGGACTTCTCAAAAGCTTTTGATACAGTGCCACACAAAAGGTTGATACATAAAATGAGAACAATGGGGATAGGGGAAAATATGTGTAAGTGGGTTAAGAACTGGCTCATGGATAGAAAACAAAGGGTGGTTATTAATGGAGCACACTCGGACTGGGTCACGGTTAGCAGTGGGGTACCACAGGGGTCAGTATTGGGGCCGCTTCTCTTTAACATATTTATTAATGACCTTGTAGGGGGCATACAGAGTAGTATTTCAATATTTGCAGATGACACTAAACTCTGCAGGGTAATAAATACAGAGGAGGATAATTTTATATTACAGGAGGATTTATGTAAACTAGAAGCTTGGGCTGATAAATGGCAAATGAGCTTTAATGGGGATAAATGTAAGGTCATGCACTTGGGTAGAACAAACAAGATGTATAATTATGTGCTTAATTGTAAAACACTGGGCAAAACTGTCACTGAAAAAGACCTGGGTGTATGGGTGGACGACAAACTCACATTTAGTGGCCAATGTCAGGCAGCTGCTGCAAAGGAAAATAAAATAATGGGATGCATTAGACGAGGCATAGATGCTCATGAGGAGAACATAATTTTACCTCTATACAAGTCACTGGTGCGACCACACTTAGAATACTGTGTGCAGTTCTGGTCTCCGGTGTATAAGAAAGACATAGCTGAACTGGAGCGGGTGCAGAGAAGAGCGACCAAGGTTATTAGAGAACTGAGGGGTCTGCAATACCAAGACAGGTTATTACACTTGGGGTTATTTAGTTTGGAAAACGAAGGCTTAGGGGTGATCTTATTACAATGTATAAATATATGAGGGGACAGTACAAAGACCTTTCTAATGATCTTTTTACTCTTAGACCTGTGACGGGGACAAGGGGGCATCCTCTACGTCTGGAGGAAAGAAGGTTTAGCCATAATCACAGACGCAGATTCTTACTGTAAGAGCAGTGAGACTATGGAACTCTCTGCTGTCTAATGTTGTAATGAGTGATTCCTTACTAAAATTTAAGAAGGGACTGGATGCCTTTCTTGAAAAGTATAATATTACAGGCTATATTCACTAGTTTTCTAGATACTGCGTTGATCCAGGGAGCTAGTCTGATTGCCGTATGTGGAGTCGGGAAGGAATTTTTTTCCCCAATGTGAAGCTTACTGTTTGCCACTTGGGTTTTTTTTGCCTTCCTCTGGATCAACATGTTAGGGCAGGTTAGGATAGGATATGGGTTGAACTAGATGGACTTAAAGTCTTCCTTCAACCTTAATAACTATGTTACTATGTTATGTTACGCAGAGTAAGACAGTGAATATGGAGATACACAAGGATATATTGATTGATTATGTCTGTGCAGAGGGGGGAACAAAAGGGGTAGTGTCGGGCATTTATAAGGATCTAATGCATACCTTTTTAAATAATTATCCTATTAGAGCACAGGGGAAATGGGAGGAGGAGTTGGGTAGGATAGATGAAGATAAATGGGAAGTGATTATGGAATATATACCCCAATTATCGCTGAGTGAACCGGGCAGACTCTCGCAGATATATGAACTCCATAGAGTTTATAGGACTCCTGAACGGCTGTATAGGGCGGGTCTGAGACAAACTTCTGAGTGTCCTCGGTGCCGATTGGAGGGGGCTGGAATTCTCCATATGTTATGGCAGTGTCCAAATCTGAACCCATATGCAAGCGTATGCTTATAGGATTGAAAGGGATCCTGTGGTGTGTATACTGGGGTATGGGGAGGAGGTCCAGGTACATAATAAATATAAGGTGGTTATAGCTAGATTATTATATATTGCGCGAAAACTGATCGCAAGATACTGGATAAATGAAGACCCGCTGACATTGACGGAATTTTTCAGACAGTCTGACTATATTGTGAATATGGAAAAAGATATTTCCGTTAAGAGAAAAAGCATAAGAACATTTGATACACTGTGGACACCCTGGGTCGAGAGAAGATGATCCTGAACTTAGGTTACACCATGCATTATTTGCTGCTCTTGCCAAAAACTCTCCTGGTACCGGATGTTCTACCAAACATTAATAGCAAAAATATGCAGTAACTATACGCTATAGTAACATACACTTTTCCACTGAAGAGCTATTGTCACGCGGTCTTATGATATGTGTACGATGTCAGTAAACTATTCTTAAAAGAACAACACTCTATACAACATATAGATTAGCAACATCAGCATGTAAATATAGAATAGATTTACCTGACACGATATCCGTTGAACTCAGGGTTAATCTTGAGGACTTGATACACTGTCACAGGAAAGAGGAGGACCGGGGGTCTAACCTGACCCTAAACTGGGGTCCTAACTAATCCCTCACCTTGGAGGTACTGATAATGGTTCAGAGGTCCAAGTCTCCAGCCTAACCCTGTCTCCTATCAGTCCCTGAACCCTGTAATCAGTCCTAAGAAGGATTCTGATTACCACCAAAGGGATATGGGCTGATCTCTGCTAAATACACAGATTAGACATATAAGACAGACTGGAGAAAACACAGACTTGCATACACACTCAAACACAGAAGGAACATAAATGATCTGGGATATTAAACTCTAAGCAAGGTGAGCTTAAAACAACTAAGGAGCTCTTTAACTTAAGTCTATACAGATACAATCCTATCTGTGGTCTGCATGAAGAATTTCACTGGCAACTCCCAACACAGACAACCAGAGATTTAAAGGAAACCAATCAACAAATAATTAATTGCAGCCTGGAGAAACTGCACCCAGTCCCAGAACTGAGCACAGACAGAATTAACTCCCTAACTGCCAAACACAAAGAAACAGCAACTCAGCTGTGAGAAGTCAGAATGTGCAACCGCGACAATCTTCGTGGCGATGCACACATGACAGTACCCCCCCTTCTACGAGGGGCCTCCGGACCCTCAGGGCCAGGTTTGCCCGGGTGAGTTCTGTGGAAGGTCCGCACCAAACGATCTGCGTTAATGTGAGACGCAGGAACCCACGTCCTCTCCTCTGGACCATACCCCTTCCAATGCACCGAGTACTGAAGGGACCGGCGATTCAGACGTGAGTCAATGATCTTTGACACTTGAAACTCCAAGTTACCATTGACCACCACTGGAGGAGGAGGTAGAGGTGATGGTATGACTGGTGCCACGTACCTCTTAAGTAATGACTTGTGGAACACATTGTGGATTTTAAACGTAGGAGGGAGGTCCAGACGAAATGCCACAGGATTAATTATGGAACTGATCCTGTACGGCCCGATGAATCTGGGACCCAGCTTCCAGGAGGGAACTTTAAGTTTTATATTCCTGGTAGACAACCATACCAGATCGTTCACATTAAGATCTGGACCAGAAACTCTCCTCCTATCAGCCATACGTTTATAACGGTTCCCCATAGCACTCAGATTATTCAATACACCTCTCCACACTGAAGCAAGTGACGACGAGAAACGCTCCTCCTCAGGAACCCCAGAAGGGCCCCCCCCATTGAATGTACAAAACTGGGGATGAAAACCATATGCCCCAAAAAACGGGGACTTACCAGTGGACTCGCTCCGCCTGTTGTTAAGAGCGAACTCTGCCAGAGGCAAGAAAGAAGACCAGTCCTCCTGGTTCTCTGAGACAAAACACCGAAGATAAGTCTCTAGGCTTTGATTCAGACGCTCTGTCTGACCATTGGTCTGCGGATGAAAAGCCGAGGAAAATGACAATTGCATCCCCCGACGTAAACAAAATGCCCTCCAAAACTTGGACACAAACTGAGACCCCCTATCTGACACCACATCAGAAGGCAACCCATGAAGTCTCACAATCTCCCCAATGAACACCTGGGCCAGAGTTTTAGCATTAGGGAGGGCAGGAAGAGCAATGAAATGTGCCATCTTACTGAACCTGTCAACAACCACCAGTATGACAGTCTTCCCTGACGACTGAGGAAGGTCCGTGATGAAGTCCATAGACAAATGAGTCCATGGACGCTCCGGAAGTTTCAAGGGTAAGAGGGTCCCAGACGGACGGGTATGAGGGGTCTTAGAGCGAGCACAAACCCCACAGGACGCGACAAAAGTTTAAAACATCTTTATTAACGTTAGGCCACCAAAACCGGCGAGAAAGGAGATCTAAAGTAGCCTTACTCCCTGGATGTCCTGCTAAAGCAGAATTATGATGTGCCTCAATAACCTTTTGTCTCAACTGATTTGGGACAAACAGTCTCCCTGGAGGTCCTGCAGGGGCGTCCCCCTGAGCCTCTAACACCTCCTCCTCAAGCTCAGAACATACAGCCGACACTACCACCCCCTCCTGAAGGATAGGAATCGTGTCATCCATTTTCCCGGCCCCTGGGAAACTGCGAGACAAGGCATCCGCCTTAACATTCTTAGATCCAGGCGATAAGTGACAACAAAATTAAACCTGGTAAAAAACAACGACCATCGAGCTTGTCTGGAATTCAGACGCTTAGCAGATTCCAAATACAGCAGGTTCTTGTGATCAGTAATGACGGTGACCGGGTGGACTGCCCCCTCCAAAAAGTGACGCCATTCTTCAAAAGCCAACTTAATGGCCAAAAGTTCCCTATTGCCGATATCATAATTCCTTTCGGCGGACGACAATTTTTTAGAAAAGAAAGCGCACGGATGCCATTTACCAGGGGACGGACCCTAGGACAATATTGCACCCACCCCTACGTCAGACGCGTCCACCTCCACAACGAACGGCTGTGATGCATCTGGTTGGATGAGAACGGGTGCCGAAGCAAAACATTTTTTCAAAGAGGAAAAAGCTTGGCAAGCTTTGTCCGACCATTTAGAAAAATCCGTCCCTTTTCTTGTCATGTCAGTGAGAGGTTTGACAACAGATGAGAAATTACAAATAAATTTCCGGTAGTAGTTAGCAAACCCCAGAAAACGCTGCAGAGCCTTAAGATCCTCTGGCTGATCCATTCAAGCACTGCTCTCACCTTTTCAGGGTCCATACGGAAACCGGAGGCTGACACCAAGAAACCCAAAAACTGAAGTTCCTGTACGGCGAATACACACTTTTCCAGTTGGCGTATAGTTTATTGTCTCGCAAGATCTGCAACACCTGTCTCACATGCTCCTGGTGAGACACAAGATCTTGGTGAGTAAATTAAAATGTCATCCCAAATATACGACCACAAACAGCCCCACCAGATGACGAAAAATGTCATTAACAAAATGTTGGAATACTGGCTGGTGCAGTAGTCAGACCAAAAGGGATGACAAGGTTCTCATAATGTCCCTCCGGCGTGTTAAACGCCGTTTTCCACTCATCCCCCTCTTTTATCCTAATCAGATTATACGCCCCCTTGAGATCCAATTTAGAGAACCATTTGGCGCCAACAATTTGATTGAAGAGATCAGGAATCAGAGGGAGGGATACGGATCTCGAACAGTAATCCGATTAGTTCGTGGAAAATCCAAGCAGGGCGTAGGCCTCCATCTTTTTTTTCACAAGAAGAACCCCGCGCCACTGGGGAAGATGAAGTCTAATATGCCCTTTGGCCAGGACTTTCCGAAATAATCTTTCATAGCCTGCCTCTCAGGACCAGAAAGGTTATATAACCTAGCTTTAGGTAACTTGCATCAGAAGTAAATTAATAGAGCAGTCATACACGCGATGAGGAGGCAACTCCTGACACCCTCCTCAGAGAACAACATCCCCAAAGTCCTCCAAAAAAGGAGGCAAAGTACTAGGCACGACCGCACTGATGACTGTGTTCATGCAGTTACTTTTGCAAAACTCACCCCATTGGCTTATATCTCTGGACTGCCAATTAATCACAGGGTTATGTTAACCAACCAAGGAAGTCCCAACACATAGGTAGGTAGACCCTCCAACACATAACAAGATAATAGTTCCCTATGTATTGCCCCTACCCGAAGGTCAATGTTATGAACCTCATGAACAAAGCTACCTTGGCCGAGGGCTGGCGTCAATGGAGAATTATAGGGATCGGTTTGACCAATACACTCAGAGTGCATACCTTGAGCCTGAGCAAACTGAGCGTCAACCAGATTAGCCCCGGACCCCCCACTATCAAGAAGAACAGAAAATCTCTCCACTCTCGTACAACCACCACTCCACTGGTACAAGGAACTGAGAAGAACTAGCGGACGAAATACATACTCCAGGTTGTCGTCCACCACACAACCTGGATTAACAGTTTTTCCGGCGACTTTTTGCTCAACAAGCACGGATGGACATCCCCCAACAAAATGTCCCTCTTTCCCGCAGAAGAAACACCTTCTAGTCCTGCGGCGTACGCCAATCCCCTCCTACGAAATGATGTCCCTCCCAACTGCATAGGCTCCTCCGAACAGACAAGGGAACCTCAACATAAGGACTTTAGTAGTAGGTGGAGTAACAACAGGGGGCGGAGTTACCTCGCACCTCTCCCGGAAGCCTTCTAACAGTAGGATAGCTAGGGCCATAGCAGCCTCCAGTGATGGAGGAGGAATCATACTGAGCCAAAACGTCCTTTAATTTGTCAGAAAGCCCATGACAAACTGGCTTCTAAGAGCTGGGTCATTCCACTGAGTATCTGTGGCCCATCTACGGAACTCAGAAGCAAATCCTCCGCGGACGATCTCCCTGCTGTATCTTACGTAATTTTGTCTCAGCAAGAGAGACCCGATCTGGGTCATCATATACCAAACCCAGGGCAGTAAAAAATCGATCTACTGACTGTAGAGCCGGGGATCCCGGAGGAAGGGAGAAGGCCCAGGATTGAGGTCCCCTTGTAGGAGCGAGATAAACAATTCCCACTCTCTGCTCTTCACTCCCTGATGATCGAGGGCCGAAGCCAAAAAAATACATTTACATGCTTCCCTGAAGGTAAAAAATTTGTCTCGCCCACCAGTGAACCTGTCGGGAGAGCTACTTTAGGTTAAATCTGGTTTTGCTCCGAGGGAGACAAAACTTTGGACTTAATGTCCGCAGCTCCATGGATAATCCCGCAACTGCAGAGCCAGCTGGGTACTGGATCCATGGCAACTGGGAATAATTTTTTGGCCAGTGAAAATGTCACGCGGTCTTATGATTGTGTACGATGTCAGTAAACAAATTCTTAAAAGAACAACACTCTTACAACATATAATTAGCAACATCAGCATGTAAATATAAATAGATTTACCTGACACGATATCCGTTGAAACTCAGGGTTAATCTTGAGGACTTGATACAGTCACAGGAAAGAGGAGGACCGGGGGTCTAACTGACCCTAAACTGGGTGTCCTAACTAATCCCTCACCTTGGAGGTACTGATAATGGTTCAGAGGTCCAAGTTCTCCAGCCTAACCCTGTCTCCTATCAGTCCTGAACCCTGTAATCAGTCCTAAGAAGGATTCTGATTACCACCAAAGGGATATGGGCTGATCTCTGCTAAATACACAGATTAGACATATAGACAGACTGGAGAAAACACAGACTTGCTACACACTCAAACACAGAAGGAACATAAATGATCTGGGATATTAAAACTCTAAGCAAGGTGAGCTTAAAACAACTAAGGAGCTCTTTAACTTAAGTCTATACAGATACAATCCTATCTGTGGTCTGCATGAAGAATTTCACTGGCAACTCCCAACACAGACAACCAGAGATTTAAAGGAAACCAATCAACAAATAATTAATTGCAGCGGGAAAACGCACCCAGTCCCAGAACTGAGCACAGACAGAATTAACTCCCTAACTGCCAAACACAAAGAAACAGCAACTCAGCTGTGAGAAGTCAGAATGTGCAACCGCGACGATCTTCGTGGCGATGCACACATGACAGCTATGCGGTAATATAAACATATACCGTTCTCACTAAACAGTGATAAAAATAACTATGTGGTAACTGGGTAAATACTATAAACATACACGTTCTTATTAAATATTGATGGTTATGCAGTCTCCAGATGTTTAGGAAAATGACAGGAAATAACAAGGCAAATTGAGCTGAACTGTTATGTCTAATATCTTAAAGTGGTCTTTAAAGACAGGCTACCAATATGGGTTCCCGATGGTCTTAACATCTTAGCACTACAAGAGATCCTTAATCTGTGCCCACTCCATAAATGTGATATATAACACGTTCATACTGCGTTGGCCCAGGCTATACCACATAACATACTGCGTCAGGCCATTGCTGCTGCCACAGTTGCTGCAACATTTGCAGAGTGGACAAAGACCTCTGTTATCGATGCAAATCAATGACCTGAGGGGTGCGAATGGCAAAAGTGAGCACACAGTTTTCCATGATTTCTGCAGCAGCTCACCCAGGAAGGATAGTGGCAGAGAATTGCTGTACCATCAGGTTGGACATGTGAGCCATGCAAGGCACATGTGTGAGCTTTCCTTGGCGTAGGGCCACCACCAGGTCGCACCGTTATAACGGCCTTCCTGGTTCAGGTCAGCGGCGACAGACATTGCTCAAACTCAGCCTGGAGAGCTGTCCATAACTCTTCAGCTATATGACGTGATCTCCAAGGCATATCAATTTGAAAAACTGCCTGATTGTGGTGAACCTAGCTGCGCAGTACCAAGGTGGTGGGGATTTTCTTGCACGTTCGGTCTCTGTCTCATTAAGGCAGAGGTTGAGAGCGCAGGTGGAGGCCCTAGAGGAGTTGGAGGAGGAGGAAGAAGCAATGGAGCAGTGAAATACAGAGGCTTGTCCTGCAAGCCTTGGAAAATCAAGACTTGTGGAGCAGCCCCTTTCCCACCTGCCCATAAACCACCAAAGTCACCCAGTGCCCAGTCAGTGAGATGTAACGCCCTTGGCCATACTTATTCGTCCAAGTGTCTGTGGTGAAATGCATCCTGGCAGACATAAATTTTAGTCAAGGAATGGGTGATGTTGTCTCGACATGCTTGTGTAGCGCAGGCACAGCTTTCTTAGAAAA
>JARQOD010012526.1:0-19253 GCA_033576555.1 Oophaga sylvatica | reverse complement strand
CCTGTATTATACTCCAGAGCTGCACTCACTATTCTGCTGGTACAGTCACTGTGTACATACATTACATTACTGATCCTGAGTTACATCCTGTATTATACTCCAGAGCTGCACTCACTATTCTGCTGGTGCAGTCACTGTGTACATACATTACATTACTGATCCTGAGTTACATCCTGTATTATACTCCAGAGCTGCACTCACTATTCTGCTGGTACAGTCACTGTGTACATACATTACATTATGATCCTGAGTTACATCCTGTATTATACTCCAGAGCTGCACTCACTATTCTGCTGGTGCAGTCACTGTGTACATACATTACATTACTGATCCTGAGTTACCTCCTGTATTATACTCCAGAGCTGCACTCACTATTCTGCTGGTGCAGTCACTGTGTACATACATTACATTACTGATCCTGAGTTACTCCTGTATTATACCCAGAGCTGCACTCACTATTCTGCTGGGCAGTCACTGTGTACATACATTACATTACTGATCCTGAGTTACATCCTGTATTATACTCCAGAGCTGCACTCACTATTCTGCTGGTGCAGTCACTGTGCCACTTTACATTACTGATCCTGAGTTACATCCTGTATTATACTCCAGAGCTGCACTCACTATTCTGCTGGTGCAGTCACTGTGTACATACATTACATTACTGATCCTGAGTTACATCCTGTATTATACTCCAGAGCTGCACTCACTATTCTGCTGGTGCAGTCACTGTGTCATACATTACATTACTGATCCTGAGTTATATCCTGTATTATACTCCAGAGCTGCACTCACTATTCTGCTGGTGCAGTCACTGTGTACATACATTACATTACTGATCCTGAGTTACATCCTGTATTATACTCCAGAGCTGTCCTGGTTACTCCTGTATTATACTCAGAGCTGCACTCACTATTCTGCTGTGCAGTCACTGTGTACATACATTAATACTGATCTGAGTTACATCTGTATTATACTCCAGAGCTGCACTCACTATTCTGTGTCAGTCACTGTGTACATCATTACATTATGATCCTGAGTTACTCCTGTATTTACTCCAGAGCTGCATCACTATTCTGCTGTGCAGTCACTGTGTACTACATTACATTACTGATCTGAGTTACATCCTGTATTATACTCCAGACTGACCGGGGGGGGGGGGGGACATTACATTACTGATCCTGAGTACCTGTATTTACTCCAGAGCTGCATACTATTCTGCTGGTGCAGTACTGTGTACTATACATTATGATCCTGAGTTACATCTGTATTATACTCCAGAGCTGCACTCACTATTCTGCTGGTGCAGTCATGTTACTACATTACATTACTGATCTGAGTTACATCCTGTATTATACTCCAGAGCTGCACTCACTATTCTGCTGGTGCAGTCACTGTGTCACATTACTTATGATCTGAGTTACATCCTATTATACTCCAGAGCTGCACTCACTATTCTGCTGGTGCAGTCACTGTGTACATACATTACATTATGATCTGAGTTACATCCTGTATTATACTCCAGAGCTGCATTATTCTGCTGGTGCAGTCACTGTGTACATTTTACATTACTGATCCTGAGTTACTCCTGTATTATACTCCAGAGCTGCACTCACTATTCTGTGGTGCAGTCACTGTGTAATACATTACATTACTGATCTGAGTTACATCCTGTATTATACTCCGAGGGGGGGGGGGGGGGGGATACTCCAGAGCTGCACTCACTATTGTGTGAGTCACTGTGTACATACATTACATTACTGATCTGAGTTACTCCTGTATTATACTCAGAGCTGCACTCACTATTCTGCTGGTGCAGTCACTGTGTCTAATTACATTACTGATCCTGAGTTACATCTGTATTATACTCCAGGCTGCACTCACTTTCTGTGGTGCAGTCATGTGTACATACATTACATTATGATCCTGAGTTAATCTGTATTTACTCCAGAGCTGCATCACTATTTGCTGGTCAGTCACTGTGTACTACATACATTACTGATCCTGAGTTACTCCTGTATTATACTCCAGAGCTGCACTCACTATTTGCTGGTCAGTCACTGTGTACATACATTACATTACTGATCCTGAGTTACTCTGTATTATACTCCAGAGCTGCACTCACTATTCTGTGGTGCAGTCACTGTGTACATCATTACATTACTGATCCTGAGTTACTCCTGTATTATACTCCAGAGCTGCACTCACTATTCTGCTGGTCAGTCACTGTGTACAACATTACATTACTGATCTGAGTTACATCTGTATTATACTCAAGCTGCACTCACTATTCTGCGGTGCAGTCACTGTGTACAACATTACATTACTGATCCTGAGTTACTCCTGTATTATACTCAGAGCTGCACTCATATTCTGCTGGTGCAGTCACTGTGTACATAATTACATTACTGATCCTGAGTTACTCCTGTATTATACCCAGAGTGCACTCACTATTCTGCTGGGCAGTCACTGTGTACATACATTACATTATGATCCTGAGTTACATCTGTATTATACCCAGAGCTGCACTCACTATTCTGCTGGTGCAGTCACTGTGACACATTACATTACTGATCCTGAGTTACATCCTGTATTATACTCCAGAGCTGCACTCACTATTTGCTGGTGCAGTCACTGTGTACATACATTACATTACTGATCCTGGTTACATCCTTATTATACTCCAGAGCTGCACTCACTATTGTGGTGCAGTCACTGTGCACATACATTACTGATCCTGAGTTAATCTGTATTATACTCAGAGCTGCACTCACTATTCTGCTGGTGCAGTCACTGTGTACATACATTACATTACTGATCCTGAGTTACATCCTGTATTATACCCAGAGCTGAACTCACTATTCGTGTTTCCAGCCCACCAGGCCCTTGAATATTTGCTTTTCTGTCCTGTGCCTGGTGTCGGCGCCTCCTGGGATGATACAATATTGATGACCTGGATGTGTGTGATCCGGACCTGTGTTAATATCTCGACATTCTCCGTTTTTTAAAGGTTTTTGCACTTTTAATCCCGGCAGCTCCTGGTATTAGCACACAGGTAGAGCAGACGCCAGAGAGGTCTCGTGGCAAAGGGCGCGGCCGGGGAGAGCCGATCACCTGCAGCTACAAACAGTTCACAGGTAATGAGCCGTCACTCAGAGCCGCAGCTGTGGGAAACCTTTACCTGCAGATCTCTCGTGGATACAATGTATCTGTGATCACATCTGTATCTCAGACCAATTATTACTTTATGACTGAGGCTCCTCCCCCTTGTCTATGCACTGCTGTTTCCTGATGATTTTCTTTTGCTGACTGTCGTTTTTAACCTTTTCTCCTTGCTGTCAGAAGAATCCCCTCTCCACATAACTTGCGCTGAGACATTACAGAGATGCAGTGTAAAGCATGGGGGTAGAAAGTAGTGGCCTGAGCTACTAATGAGACGAGGTGGATTTCAGGCTAAGCTTTAACTCCATCGTAACGTAACTGGAGCCATTATGAAAGATGGGCTGCAAGTGAGCAATGCTTCAGGGTAAAGCATGAGGGAAAGAACAAAAGAGCCGCCGAGGACTAGAAGGACATCAGAACAGGAAAGACTAAGGGGACAGAGGCCAGACTTCATCCCACACTGAGAAGCTGCACCGTGCGCTGGGAACCCGGGGCCCTAAAAAATGACTTAATTGGTTCCTGAAGAATTTGCGGCTTGCCCTTTGTTTTGTGTTTGCCTTGTGCGCAGACTGATCCGATTCCTCCCTCCTGCAGTGATACGTTGGTGGATCCAAGAGGCTCTGGTGGTTCCTAATTCTTTCCAGATCTCAGCGGTCGTTTCCCGCTGCCCGATGAGAGTCAGAGTCCTTGTGGCCATCAGAGAACTGTGGATTTACCTTTTCAAAGAAAACCTTTAATTTGCTTGTTTTATTTCCTGAAGTTTTGTTGGGATGTTTTCTCTGACCTAGAAGTTTCACATCCATTAGGTGTCCTCCGGTGCTGAGCAGCTCATCACCATTCAGGACTCTGGGAAGGTTGGGAATCCTCAGGATATCCGCTGCCCCTTGGGATGTCATTGTGGATTATGCACGGATAGATAAAGCCTACTCTATCTATATTGAAGAGTTCTGAACCTTTCCTCCAGGCTTTGTATTAATGCCGGTTTGCTGTCAGTAAATGGAGCCTTCGTGACGCTCGTCCCATCCTGCTACAACGTCTCATGTGGAGAAGAGCCGCAGAGGGAAACGCTTGTGTTCTGGTAGAGTCCTTGCAGATACTTTGCTGCAAACTTAACATTTTGAGAGCAGATGGGTTTTCAGTATCAGAAGTAAATCAGAATGTTTCTATTTACTGACAGCAAGCAGAGCTTTATACAAGGGTGATGCATTGAAACTTTGTATCATACATTCATTTACATAAAACCAGAACATCTTTACAAAAAGGGGGTGAGACTGTCACCCTGCAATGCCGTGTGGGATGGCAGTAACCAGCTCCAGCGGGGGCCTCCCTTTGTTTTTGGCTTGCGCCCCTGTCTTATAGAGGAGTAGGTGAGAAGGATCCAATTAGATGCACCTGGAGCTGATATCACTACATACTTGTATGTGGCACCTTGCAATATGCTGCGTCTGTCCATCACGATGACGGAGGCCTGGGGGTATTTCCTCGGGGGGCAGCCGTCATTTCTGGGGTACCAGGCGCTGTACATACAATGACGGTGGGGTTTTTTTTCATAGATTTCATCAGAACAAATGAGTTGTTCTCTCCATTTCTGTAAATGAGACGCCCGCGAGGGTCCGGCCCATTACTCACCATTCACTTCTAGACAGGACAATAGTGGAGGACGTCCCCAAGACCCCCAGTGACGTCCCCCAGGAGCTGCCATCAGCACCGGAGACTTGTCAGGAGACGGTGAGACATTAAGGGCGAGATGGATGGCGTCTCACATTCCATGTTCTTGAGAGGGGGCCATTAATCCGAGGAGCCGCGGTGGAGACGCCCGTCTCTCAATGGTTAAACATATTTAGATGAGAGATTTTTAGGGCGAATTTATTAATCATGTCCTGAATGTAGACAATGTAACACTGGAGGAGCCGGGGGGCGCTGCGCCCGGCGTCTCCAGCAGTGCGGCTCGGGAGAAGCTCTCCACATCTTCCTCCACGTCAGACACTTCTCCTTTCACCATTTTTTACTGTCTTTAAGGCCTCTTTCACACGTCAGTGGCTGCGGGACGTGTAGTGACAGTTTTCTCACGTACCGGAGACACTGACACACGTAGACCCATTAAAATGAATGGGACGATGCACATGTCAGCGTGATTCCATGGACCGTGTGTCTGTGTGCAAAATACGCTGACATGTCCGTTTTTCTCCGGCGACACGGACGGCACGGATGGCTACAGTTAGCGCTGTCCCATGCCTGTGGTGCTGATGTCAGCTGTCATTATTCTCCCTGATCTGACTGCAACAGCAAGCAGGGAGAATCAATGAAAAACCCGACGTGGGGTCCCCCTTATTTTTTGAACCAACCCGGCAAAACTATACAGCTGCGTGCTGCTATTCTCATGCTGGTAAGGGGCCATGATTATGGGCCCCCCCAGCCTAAAAACAGCAGCCCGCAGCTACCCAGAAAAGGCGCATCTATTAGATGTGCCTATTCTGGAGCTTTGTCGGGTTCTTTCCACTTGCCCTGTAGTGGTGGCAAGTGGGGATAATAAGGGGTTAATGTCATCTTTCTATTGTAAGGTGACATAAAGCCAGGCTTAGTAATGAATAGTTGTCAATAAGACACGGACTGAGGACCCGGACTGAGAGCTCGGACTGAGGGCCTGAACTGAAGGCCTGGACTGGGGGCCCGTGCACATGACCGTACCGTGGTTCTGACAGATCGCATTCGTACCCATGTGATTCTATGGGGCCCTGCACATGTCTGATAGCGGTGAGAGGAAATTTACCTCCGAGAATCGGATGCTTCTCGCCCTAGTCTATGTCTGTGACATCCGATATTCATGGACTGACATAACGGAGAAGATGGAGAAAGGTTATTTTTTCTCCACCTTCCATGAACTTTGGATCCCTTTGTGATAAAACTGGTCAGAGTCTGATTAGCTAATAGGGACGATTTCTCTGATGGAGAGAAAACCGTCGTCTGCCTTTATAGTCATGAACCGGAGGATCAGGATGAACAGACCTAAAAGTACAAGATGCAACAGTTCAGGGACACTATGTAGCGGCTTCGCAGGTTCCTGTTGATCACATTATGGGGAGACTTCAGATTCCCCTTTCCCCCAGGCGCCGGCTGCAGCCGCAACCTCACCTGTCTCCTCTCCCTGCTCTGGTCTCAAAGTAACCCTTCATGAGCCAGACACAGACCCTGGATGGTTAATAGGACACATCTGCAAGTGTCACTTTTCACATGAACCAGGTGACTCAGGATGAACAATGGTATAGATCTTGCTCAGCACGCACTGCGAGGCCATGGAATACTGACCTGATTTGTCCCATGGTTATACTTCCATTGTCCTTCCCTCTTTGGAGCTAAAGAGTTAACATGTCCCCCGCTATAATGTCAGATGTGTCCTTTGTGTGAATGTCTGGTTTATTAATGAGCCCCCGCGTCTGCACCCCCACCCGTCCCACTCATGAGTGATGTTGCGGTGATTTTGTGAACTGCTGGTGTTTTGGCAGGTGCCGGCAACACAAAATGCCGGAAGAGGTGACAGTTCCCCGCTGCACTTCACCCCACAGCAAATTATAGGACGGCTGGAATCCGGGATCCGCAGAGAAGCGCGCGGCGTATTTTACCCTAAAAACAGTCAAATTACATAGAATTAAAGTTTTAGGAGTCGTAAATGTGAACTTCTATTTCTGAACGTGGCGGCCGAACATTCAGTCCAGAAGTTCCGTGGATTTTCCTATAAGGCCACGTTCACACGGTCAGCATTTCACATCAGTATTTGTAACCAGGAGAGGAACAATCAGAGGGAAAGTAACAGGAACTCGTCACCACTTCTGTATTATCACCACTCCTGGCTACAAATACTGATGGGAAATACTGACCCAGTGCTGAGCGTCTGACTGTGGACTTTTTTACTCCTCATTAAATCTTTGGATTTCCCAGAATTGATGCGGAATCTTGGTCGGCGGCGGGGTCTTATCTGGTTTTGCTTCCTGACTGTGGATTTTTTAATTATCTTTTCTGTGCATGATTGTGGGGCCGTTATCTTCCCTGAGCTTCTGCTGCCAACACATAGAGACAGCCACATGGTGTAGTGTAGTGGCCATGCTCTGTGAGCCATAGTATGTAGATGCCTCATTGACTTCTATGGCGTATTGTAGTGGACGCTCTGTGAGCCATAGTATGTAGATGCCTCATTGACTTCTATGGCGTATTGTAGTGGACATGCTCTGTGAGCCATAGTATGTAGATGCCTCATTGACTTCTATGGCGTATTGTAGTGGACGCTCTGTGAGCCATAGTATGTGATGCCTCATTGACTTCTATGGCGTATTGTAGTGGACGCTCTGTGAGCCATAGTATATGTAGATGCATCATGTGGACTTCTATGAGCCGTATTAGTGTTTTTAGTGAGGGATCTCTTGAGCCATAGTATGCAAGTGCCTCATTGACTTCTATGCGTAGTGTAGTGGACGCTCTGTGAGCCATAGTATTAGGTGCTCATTGACTTCTATGGCGTATTGTAGTGGATGCTCTGTGAGCCATAGTATGCAAGTGCCTCATTGACTTCTATGCGTATGTAGGGAGCTCTGTGAGCCATAGTATGTAGATGCCTCATTGACTTCTATGGCGTATTGTAGTGGACGCTCTGTGAGCCATAGTATGCAATGCCTCATTGACTTCTATGGCGTATTGTAGTGGACGCTCTGTGAGCCATAGTATGTAGATGCCTCATTGACTTCTATGGCGTAGTGTAGTGGACGCTCTGTGAGCCATAGTATGTAGATGCCTCATTGACTTCTATGCGTATGTGTAGTGGATGCTCTGTGAGCCATAGTATGCAAATGCCTCATTGACTTCTATGGCGTAGTGTAGTGGACGCTCTGTGAGCCATAGTATTTAGGTGGCTCATTGACTTCTATGGCGTAGTGTAGTGGATGCTCTGTGAGCCATAGTATGGCAATGCCTCATTGACTTCTATGCGTAGTGTAGGGATGCTCTGTGAGCCATAGTATGTAGGTGCCTCATTGACTTCTATGGCGTAGTGTAGTGGATGCTCTGTGAGCCATAGTATTTAGGTGGCTCATTGACTTCTATGGCGTAGTGTAGTGGATGCTCTGTGAGCCATAGTATTTAAGTGCCTCATTGACTTCTATGGCGTAGTGTAGTGGATGCTCTGTGAGCCATAGTATTTAGGTGGCTCATTGACTTCTATGGCGTAGTGTAGTGGCCATGCTCTGTGAGCCATAGTATTTAGGTGGCTCATTGACTTCTATGGCGTAGTGTAGTGGCATGCTCTGTGAGCCATAGTATTTAGGTGGCTCATTGACTTCTATGGCGTAGTGTAGTGGCCATGCTCTGTGAGCCATAGTATTTAGGTGGCTCATTGACTTCTATGGCGTAGTGTAGTGCCGACCTGTTAGCCATGTATTTAGTGGCTCATTGACTTCTATGGTGTAGTGGTGCTCTGTGACCATGTATTTAGTGCTCTTGCTCTATTGGGTATGTAGTGCATGCTTGTGAGCATAGTATTTAGGTGCTCATTGACTTCTATGCTGTGTAGTGGCATGCTCTGTGAGCCATAGTATTTAGGTGCTTGACTTCTATGGCTAGTGTATGCCTGTAGCCTAGTTTAGGTGGCTCATTGACTTTATGGCATATTAGTGGCATGCTCTGTGACCATAGTATTTAGTGGCTCATTGACTTCTATGGCGTAGTGTAGTGGCATGCTCTGTGAGCCATAGTATTTAGTGGCTCATTGACTTCTATGCGTAGTGTAGTGGCATGCCTGTGAGCCTAGTATTTAGGTGCTCATTGACTTCTATGATTGTAGTGGCATGCTCTGTGAGCCATAGTTTAGGTGCTCATGACTTCTAGGTAGTGTAGTGGCATGCTCTGTGAGCCATAGTATTTAGGTGGCTCATTGACTTCTATGGGAAGTGTAGTGGCCATGCTCTGTGAGCCATAGTATTTAGGTGCTCATTGACTTCTATGGCGTAGTGTAGTGGCCATGCTCTGTGAGCCATAGTATTTAGGTGGCTCATTGACTTCTATGGCATAGTGTAGTGGCCATGCTCTGTGAGCCATTATTTAGGTGGCTCATTGCTTCTTAGGATAGTGTAGTGGCGCTCTGTGACCATAGTATTTAGGTGGCTCATTGACTTCTATTGGTAGTGTATGGATGCTCGTGAGCCATAGTGTAGTGCCTATTGACTCTGCTAGTGTAGAGGATCTCTGACCTATGGTATGTAGGTGCCTCATTGACTCTATGTAGGTATGGCTCTTGGGCCTAGTTTTAGGTGTGCTCATTGCTCTATGGTATGTAGTGGATGCTCTGTGAGCCATGTATAGTGCCTCATTGACTCTATGCGTAGTTGTAGTGGATGCCTGTGGCCATAGTATTTAGGTGCCATTTGACTTTATGGCTAGGTAGGGCATGCTCGTGACGCCATAGTATTTAGGTGACTCATTGACTTCTATGGCATAGTGTAGTGGCATGCTCTTGAGCCATAGTTTTAGGTGGCTCATTGACTTCTATGGCGTATGTAGTGGCCATGCTCTGGACCATAGTTTAGGGGCTCTTGACTTCTTGGCTAGTGTAGTGGCCATGCTCTGTGCCATAGTATTTAGTGGCTCATTGACTTCATGATGTAGTGTGTGCATGCTCTGTGAGCCTGTATTAGGTGACTCATTGACTTCTATGTGGTATGTTAGTGGGCATGCTCTGTGAGCCATAGTATTTAGGTGGCTCATTGACTTCTATGCTAGTGTAGTGGCATGCTCTGTGAGCCATAGTATTTAGGTGGCTCATTGACTTCTATGGCGTATGTAGTGGCCATGCTCTGAGCCATAGTATTTAGTGGTCATTGACTTCTATGGCGTAGTGTAGTGGCCATGCTCTGTGAGCCATAGTATTTAGGTGGCTCATTGACTTCTATGGTGTAGTGTAGTGGCCATGCTCTGTGAGCCATAGTATTTAGGTGACTCATTGACTTCTATGGCGTAGTGTAGTGGCCATGCTCTGTGAGCCATAGTATTTAGGTGGCTCATTGACTTCTATGGCGTAGTGTAGTGGCCATGCTTTGTGAGCCATAGTATTTAGGTGACTCATTGACTTCTATGGCATAGTGTAGTGGCCATGCTTTGTGAGCCATAGTATTTAGGTGGCTCATTGACTTCTATGGCGTAGTGTAGTGGCCATGCTTTGTGAGCCATAGTATTTAGGTGACTCATTGACTTCTATGGCGTAGTGTAGTGGCCATGCTTTGTGAGCCATAGTATTTAGGTGGCTCATTGACTTCTATGGCGTAGTGTAGTGGCCATGCTCTGTGAGCCATAGTATTTAGGTGGCTCATTGACTTCTATGGCATAGTGTAGTGGCCATGCTCTGTGAGCCATAGTATTTAAGTGACTCATTGACTTCTATGGCGTAGTGTAGTGGCCATGCACTGTGAGCATAGTATAGCAGTGACTGATCTATGACCTTGGTGCCTCCTGATGGATCGGTTCTAGGCACTGAGACCAGATTATGATGGCTCCGCCCACTGCGCAGAGGTGAGGATTAACCTGTTGTTTCCGGGATGTGTACAGCCAGCAGGATCCGCATTGTCGGGCTGCACAGTCTCTGAAGCCTTTGGGAACGACGTTCACTAATGAAGCAATGATTAGATTTTGGCTCCTCGTCAGGTTCTCAGCGCTGCAGCCGGTAACATGTAAAATGTCATGAATCACCCGGAATGTGTATGGACGTTCTCGCCCACCTGTCTGGCCTCATCGTCATTCACCTGCACATCCCCCGCGGCCCCTGTGGCCCCTGATCTATTATACATCGGTGCGGTCCTATCAGAGTCGCCTGAGATGTCACCTCACCGGCGCAGGGAGGATCACGCCGCGTCCTATATCAGGATGGGTGGTACATGAGCAAAGCGTGACCCGGTGCCCCAAAACTCATATCATTGCCTCTCACCGGCCTCACATCATGCTGCAGTGTAAAGCATGGGAGAGGGACAAAGCAGCGCCTGAGCCAGTGCTGGGTCCGCAGGTAGCTTCCAACGATCCAAGGCATTACTGCAGAGCTGCAGTGTAAAGCATGGGGAGGGACAGAGTGGCATCCTGACAGTTGGTAGATTCTAACTACCTACCATTCATTAGATACAGCAGAGGTTATAGCCACAGTCCATAGCTGTGTCCTGCTGGAGCAGAGCTGCAGTGTAAAGCATGGGGAAGGGACAGAGTGGCATCCTGACAGCTGGTAGATTCTAACTACCTACCATTCATTAGATACAGCAGAGGTTATAGCCACAGTCCATAGCTGTGTCCTGCTGGAGCAGAGCTGCAGTGTAAAGCATGGGGAGGGACAGAGTGGCATCCTGACAGTTGGTAGATTCTAACTACCTACCATTCATTAGATACAGCAGAGGTTATAGCCACAGTCCATAGCTGTGTCCTGCTGGAGCAGAGCTGCAGTGTAAAGCATGGGGAGGGACAGAGTGGCATCCTGACAGTTGGTAGATTCTAACTACCTACCATTCATTAGATACAGCAGAGGTTATAGTCACTGTCCATAGCTGCGTCCTGCTGGAGCAGAGCTGCAGTGTAAAGCATGGGGAGGGACAGAGTGGCATCCTGACAGCTGGTAGATTCTAACTACCTACCATTCATTAGATAACGCAGAGGTTATAGTCACTGTCCATAGCTGTGTCCTGCTGGAGCAGAGCTGCAGTGTAAAGCATGGGGAGGGACAGAGTGGCATCCTGACAGCTGGTAGATTCTAACTACCTACCATTCATTAGATAACGCAGAGGTTATAGTCACTGTCCATAGCTGTGTCCTGCTGGAGCAGAGCTGCAGTGTAAAGCATGGGGAGGGACAGAGTGGCATCCTGACAGTTGGTAGATTCTAACTACCTACCATTCATTAGATACAGCAGAGGTTATAGTCACTGTCCATAGCTGTGTCCTGCTGGAGCAGAGCTGCAGTGTAAAGCATGGGGAGGGACAGAGTGGCATCCTGACAGTGGTAGATTCTAACTACCTACCATTCATTAGATACAGCAGAGGTTATAGTCACTGTCCATAGCTGTGTCCTGCTGGAGCAGAGCTGCAGTGTAAAGCATGGGGAGGGACAGAGTGGCATCCTGACAGCTGGTAGATTCTAACTACCTACCATTCATTAGATACAGCAGAGGTTATAGTCACTGTCCATAGCTGCGTCCTGCTGGAGCAGAGCTGCAGTGTAAAGCATGGGGAAGGGACAGAGTGGCATCCTGACAGCTGGTAGATTCTAACTACCTACCATTCATTAGATAACGCAGAGGTTATAGTCACTGTCCATAGCTGTGTCCTGCTGGAGCAGAGCTGCAGTGTAAAGCATGGGGAGGGACAGAGTGGCATCCTGACAGCTGGTAGATTCTAACTACCTACCATTCATTAGATACAGCAGAGGTTATAGCCACAGTCCATAGCTGTGTCCTGCTGGAGCAGAGCTGCAGTGTAAAGCATGGGGAGGGACAGAGTGGCATCCTGACAGCTGGTAGATTCTAACTACCTACCATTCATTAGATAACACAGAGGTTATAGTCACTGTCCATAGCTGTGTCCTGCTGGAGCAGAGCTGCAGTGTAAAGCATGGGGAGGGACAGAGTGGCATCCTGACAGCTGGTAGATTCTAACTACCTACCATTCATTAGATAACACAGAGGTTATAGTCACTGTCCATAGCTGTGTCCTGCTGGAGCAGAGCTGCAGTGTAAAGCATGGGGAGGGACAGAGTGGCATCCTGACAGCTGGTAGATTCTAACTACCTACCATTCATTAGATAACGCAGAGGTTATAGTCACTGTCCATAGCTGTGTCCTGCTGGAGCAGAGCTGCAGTGTAAAGCATGGGGAGGGACAGAGTGGCATCCTGACAGCTGGTAGATTCTAACTACCTACCATTCATTAGATAACGCAGAGGTTATAGTCACTGTCCATAGCTGTGTCCTGCTGGAGCAGAGCTGCAGTGTAAAGCATGGGGAGGGACAGAGTGGCATCCTGACAGTTGGTAGATTCTAACTACCTACCATTCATTAGATACAGCAGAGGTTATAGTCACTGTCCATAGCTGTGTCCTGCTGGAGCAGAGCTGCAGTGTAAAGCATGGGGAGGGACAGAGTGGCATCCTGACAGCTGGTAGATTCTAACTACCTACCATTCATTAGATAACGCAGAGGTTATAGTCACTGTCCATAGCTGCGTCCTGCTGGAGCAGAGCTGCAGTGTAAAGCATGGGGGAGGGACAGAGTGGCATCCTGACAGCTGGTAGATTCTAACTACCTACCATTCATTAGATACAGCAGAGGTTATAGTCACTGTCCATAGCTGTGTCCTGCTGGAGCAGAGCTGCAGTGTAAAGCATGGGGAGGGACAGAGTGGCATCCTGACAGTTGGTAGATTCTAACTACCTACCATTCATTAGATACAGCAGAGGTTATAGTCACTGTCCATAGCTGTATCCTGCTGGAGCAGAGCTGCAGTGTAAAGCATGGGGAGGGACAGAGTGGCATCCTGACAGCTGGTAGATTCTAACTACCTACCATTCATTAGATACAGCAGAGGTTATAGTCACTGTCCATAGCTGTATCCTGCTGGAGCAGAGCTGCAGTGTAAAGCATGGGGAGGGACAGAGTGGCATCCTGACAGCTGGTAGATTCTAACTACCTACCATTCATTAGATACAGCAGAGGTTATAGCCACAGTCCATAGCTGTGTCCTGCTGGAGCAGAGCTGCAGTGTAAAGCATTGGCAGTCCGTGATTTATTGGATATTGGGAGGATACTATTTTGCTTTGTTTCTTTTCAGCGCTGTCCAGGTGATGGTGTATGAGGGATCTGGCGGTAAGTGGGGCGTTTATGACTCCGGCGTCCTGTCCATATTTATCACTGCTGGGAAGTTCCTAGAACGCGGCTCTTTCTCCAGGATCTGCGTCATTCTCATCGGTTTCTCATTCGTTTCCCTCTCCTGGACGCTCCCGGGGGCCTGAGTCACATTTCAGGGCTCGCTGACCCACGTTCTGGCCGCCATGTCCACCGATATAATGGAGACATTGTCCTCCGCTCCACGCCGGCCCCAGTTTATAAACAATGAGTAATTGCCAGGAGGAGCTGGAGGGGCCACTAATCACAGATAATAAGCGAGGACCCCTATTCCACCCCCCTCTGCGGCTTCAACCGTTTTATGGCTGATGATGGACGACAAATTATGGCCTCATTGAGTGAATAGAAGAGGAGTCACCTGAGAGGCGGCCAAAGCCCTCACCTGGGCGTCTGCGCCCACCCTCCGCCAGTCTCGCCCTCGTCGGGCGTTTAGTCGATTATCAAACTCTTCAGCTTTTCCTTCGGAGTGACTGCAGAGAATGAGAGTTGTAGTTTACTGTGTCCCGTCCCAGGACTGAGCATCATGTGTGAGGTAGGAGGTCGGTCCGGCATGAAAATCCCCTTTATCGGGCGTTCATAGTTCTTATTTCAGCCGCTTCCTTAAATCTGCACCAAGAAAAGCCAAATATTAGCAGAAAGTACTTAGGGAGTGAACATAAATGGAAGTAGATTGCTCATCGGTCTGATGTAGCAAATTATGTGGGAACACAACTGATAGGTAATGTAAATACAAAGAATAGTGATTCTCCAACAATCCGAAAACCCCTAACAGGTGATGCCATGCGGAGAGCAGAGAGCGTGCCCCTAGTCACACAGGTGATCGCACCCACATCACAATGCCAGGAGACGACAGATACTGTCACCATCCATTTTTGGATTTGTTACAGCTCTGGTTCCTCTCAGTTTAAACTTTTTTCCTTTTGGACCACTGGGGGTTAATGTCAGTTTTTCCCCCGCTGGCCTGATGGTGTAATTGCAGTGCTGCTGGGCCAGCTGATGTGGGTGCTGACCACTCCCACCTTCCTTTACAAGATCACGTGATGCATCAGCTGACTGTGGATGATACAGGTACTATCTGGAGACCAGCCTAGCAGGAGCAGCTCTCTAGTGTCAGCCATGTCTGGTGTTTGGAGTCCAGTGCTGTGTGGAGCTCAGCAGCGGTGTTCACAAGCTAAGTGTGGTGTTTTATGTTACCTTGTCCCTTTGGTGTTTGTCACTTCCCCCTGTGTTTATTATTTGCAGAAGTGAGGATAGTGCTCCTTGCCGGCCAGTGCACTAGCCAGGGCAGTAATAGGTGACAACGAGGGACGAGGTATCCTGACGGCGGCGGGGGAAGGACCCGCATAGGGCGTTAGGGGAGTGCAGGGACAGGCTCAGGTGGTGACCATCCCTCATTCCCTATTGTTATTGCCCTCCTCTTGCCTTTCCCATCCCATTGTGTGTGAGTTGTACCAACTACTGACTGATCACCCGTTGGGTCGTTGATACACCCCGAAAGAGAGGATTTGGGAGTGGAAGCTGCAGAGAGCGGGCATATACTTCTCACTAAATGAGAACATCATCAAAAAGTGACTCTCCTATATTCTATAGAGTCATTACACACAGAGTGATCTATTCTATAGAGTCATTACACACAGAGTGATCTATTCTATAGAGTCATTACACACAGAGTGATCTATTCTATAGAGTCATTACACACAGAGTGATCTATTCTATAGAGTCATTACACCAGAGTGATCTATTCTATAGAGCATTACACACAGAGTGATCTATTCTATAGAGTCATTACACACAGAGTGATCTATTCTATAGAGTCATTACACACAGAGTGATCTATTCTATAGTCATTACACACAGAGTGATCTATTCTATAGAGTCATTACACACAGAGTGATCTATTCTATAGAGACATTACACAAGAGTGATCTATTCTATAGAGACATTACACACAGAGTGATCTATTCTATAGAGCCATTACACACAGAGTGATCTATTCTATAGAGTCATTACACACAGAGTGATCTATTCTATAAGTCATTACACACAGAGTGATCTATTCTATAGAGACATTACACACAGAGTGATCTATTCTATAGAATCATTACACAGAGGGATCTATTCTATAGTCATTACACACAGAGTGATCTATTCTATAGAGACATTACACACAGAGTGATCTATTCTATAGTCATTACACACAAGTGATCTATTTTAGAGTCTTTTTTTTTTTGGGGGTCATTACACACAGAGTGATCTATTCTATAGAGTCATTAAAAAAAAAAAAAAAAAAAATTTTTTTTTTTTTTTAAGACATCAACAGAGTGATCTATTCTATAGTCATACACACAGAGTGATCTATTCTATGAGACATTACACACAGAGTGATCTATTCTATAGACCATTACAAGAGTGATCTATTCTATAGTCTTACACACAGAGTGATCTATTCTATAGAGCCATCACACACAGATGATCTATTTATAGAGACATTACACACAGAGTATCTATTCATAGAGCATCACACACAGAGTGATCTATTTATAGAGTCATTACACAAGAGTGATCTATTTATAGTCATTACACACAGAGTGATCTATTCTATAAGTCATTACACCAGAGTGATCTATTCTATAGAACATTACACAAGAGTGATCTATTCTATAGAGCATACACACAGAGTGATCTATTCTATAGCATTACACACAGTGATCTATTCTATAGAGCATTACACACAGAGTGATCTATTCTATAGAGCATTACACACAGAGTGATCTATTCTAAGAGCATTACACACAGAGTGATCTATTCTATAGAGTCATTACACACAGAGTGATCTATTCTATAGAGTCATTACACACAGAGTGATCTATTCTATAGAGACATTACACACAGAGTGATCTATTCTATAGAGCATTACACACAGAGTGATCTATTCTATAGAGCATTACACACAGAGTGATCTATTCTATAGAGTCATTACACACAGAGTGATCTATTCTATAGAGCATTACACACAGAGTGATCTATTCTATAGAGCATTACACACAGAGTGATCTATTCTATAGCATTACACACAGAGTGATCTATTCTATAAGTCATTACACACAGAGTGATCTATTCTATAGAGACATTACACACAGAGTGATCTATTCACACAGAGGATATCAAGAGACATTACACATCAATGTTATTCATAGACATTCACACGAGTGATCTATTTATAGAGCATTACACACAGAGTGATCTATTCTATGAGATTACACACAGATGATCTATTCTATAGACATTACACAGAGTGATCTATTCTATAGTCATTACACACAGAGTGATCTATTCTATAGAGTCATTACACAAGAGTGATCTTTCTTAGATCATTACACACAGGATCTATTCTAAGATCATTACCAGAGTGATCTATTTATAGTCATTACACACAGAGTGATCTATTCTAAGAGTCATCATCTACATTCAAGAGTATCTACAAACATCAGTGATCTATCTATAGACACACAGTGACTATTCTATAGGCATTACACACAAGTGATCTATTCTATAGAGCATTACACACAGAGTGATCTATTCTATGATCATTAACAGGTGATCTTTTATAGCATACACACAGAGTGATCTATTATAGAGTCATTACACACGATGATCTATTCTAAGACATTACACACAGTGATCATTCTATAGAGCATTACACACAGAGTGATCTATTCTATAGAGTCATTACACAGAGTGATCTATTTAGAGCTACCACAGAGTGATCTTTTATAGAGCATTACCAGAGTGATCTATCTTAGGCATACACACAGAGTGATCTATTCTAGAGTCATTACAACAGATGATCTATTCTATAGCATTACACAAGTGATCTATTCTATAGAGCATTACACAAGATCTATGATCTTTCATAGAGCATTCAAAGATACATTATCATTCAAGTATTCAAGATACTATCTATTCTTAGCATACACACAGTGATCTATTCTATGCATACACACGGGAGTGATCTATTCTAAAGTCATTACAACAGAGTGATTTATATAGATCATTAAGAGCTTTCAAGAGTAAATCTATTCTATAGAGTCTTACACACAGAGTGATTATTCTATAGAGCATACACAGAGTGATCTATTTAAGTCATTACACACAGAGTGATCTATTTATAGAGCATTACACACAGAGTGATCTATTCTATAGAGTATACACAATGATCTATTCTATAGCATTACACACAGAGTGATCTTTATAGAATTACACACAGAGTGATCTATTCTATAGGACATTACACAGAGTGATCTATTCTATAGACATTACACACAGAGTGATCTATCTATAGCCATTACACACAGAGTGACTATTCTATAGAGTCATTCACACAGAGTGATCTATTCTATAGTCATTACACAGAGTGATCTATTCTATAGAGTACACAACAGAGTGATCTATTATAGATCATTACACAGAGGATCTATTTCTATAGAGTCATACACAAGGTGATCTATTCTATAGAGCATTACACCAGATGATCTTCTATAGAGTCATTACACACAGATGATTATTCTTAGAGCATTACACACAAGACTATTTTAGTCATTACACACAGAGTGATCATTCTATGAGTATTAACACAAGTGATCTATTCTAGGTTCTACTAGATCATTAACATAACACAGAGTGATCATTTATATCATTACAAGTGATCTATTCTATAGAGTCATTACACACAGAGTGATTATTCTATAGAGCATTACACACAGAGTGATCTATTCTAAAGACTATACATAGGATCTATTCTATAGAGCATTACACACAGAGTGATCTATTCTATAGATTACACACAGATGATCTATTCTATAGTATTAAACAAGGTATCTTATAGAGCATTACACAGAGTGATCTATTTATAAGTCATTACACAAGGTCATATTCTAGAGTCATTAACTAAGGTCTATTCTATAGAGACATTACATAGAGTGTATTCTATAGAGATTACACAGAGTGATCTATTCTATTAGAGTCATTACACAGGTGATTTAACATTCAAGAGTTTAACACAGAGTGATTATTCAGAGTATTAAAAGTTTCTATAGAGACATTACACACAGAGTGATTATTCTATAGTCATTAACACAGAGTGATCTATTATAAGCATTACACAGAGATATTTTAGTCATTAC
>JARQOD010012525.1:0-19253 GCA_033576555.1 Oophaga sylvatica | reverse complement strand
CTCTCAAGGTTAGGGGGTTTCGTTTTGGCTGGAGATTGGGGGCGATGGGAATCAAAAGGGGTTTAAACTTGTTAAAGGGAAAGGAAAAAAATTTTTTTTTTTCCCCAGCAGAAAAGGTCAGTCGCATTATCTTCTACAGAAGCAAATTTATTTTAAATGCGTATGAAATCAAAAAAATTTTGGTTGAAACAACTTTTGGGAAGATTTCGGCAACCCATTAGCCCCAACCAACGTTATCTATGAGGACAACCAAGGATGCATTAAATTTGCCAGCATGAAAGATTAGTGCAAGGACTAAGCACATTGATGTAAAAAATCCCACAAATGTGCCCTTAGGGGAATTTGGTGTACTCGATTTGTTTATTGCGAGGGGGGACAAGATGAAACGAGGGTATGAAAAAGCTATTATCAAAGCCAATTTTTTGGGGCCTTCAAAACCCCCAATGGGACTAACAGGATAAGTTTTTTGAGTGGTGGTGTTTGGTGCAACAACTCCATTCCTGTCTGAGTTTTTTAGTTGCTAGTTTTTGTATGTTGTTTATCCCGTTAAAAAAAAAATCCCAGAGGGTCACACAGGGAGAGCATGTGATGTTTTTCCCGTTTTTTTTGTGGGCTGTGTATGAGTGAAACAACCTGCTGTAGATCTGCACAAAGAGACAAAAGAAATTATTTTTTCCCTGATCAAATAAGCTTTTCATATACAAATATTGTTCCTGTTTGGGTTTCCCGACTAGTGTTTGGGGATACGTTTCTGCAAATTCGGGTATCGGCCGATATTGGCTGTATCGGAATTCCGATCCCGAGTTCCGATATTTTCGTCATATCGGATACCGGAATCGGAATTGTCACTGTCACTGTCAGTGTCCGTCGGTCGGGTCTGTCAGGAGTCAGCGGCACTTACCCGGCAGAAGATCTCCGGCGGTCACATCCCGGACTGCTTAATGGCCGCCATCCTCTTCTCCCCGGCGGTCACATGCAGTATCTCGCGATAACTGCAGTGACTGCTGGGTAATCGCGGCCGTAAAGCAGTCCGATGACGTCACCGCCGGGGAAGCTGGTAAGCAGCTGTGCTGCGCCGGGATGACAGGCTCTGCCTGTCATTCCGATGTAGCAGAGCTGGATCGTCGTGGGACAATCGTTACTATGGACTGCGTCGGACAGGTGGTATACTGTTGGTTGTTTTTTTTATTTTTTTACAGGAGATCGATGGCGTCGCAGGAATGAGAGAGTAATAAAAAAAATGAAAACTGTGTTGTCTCTTTTATTTCATTAAAAGACTTTTTTCTTGCTGTGTCTTTTTTTTAAACATTTAATAACTTTGGGATTAATAATGGATCGGTGTCTTATTGACACCTCTCCATTATTAACTGGGCTTATTGTCACCGTGCAATCAACGGTGACAATAACCCCTTATTACCCCGCTTGCCACCGCTACAGGGCAAGTGGGAAGAGCCGGGTAAAGTGCCACAATTGGCACATCTTTTGATGCGCCAAATGTGGGGCTGCTGTAGCCTGGTATTATCAGGCTGTTGAGGGCCAAAATCCATGGGCCTTGACAGTCTTTTAATACCAGGCCGCAGCAGTCTGCATTTTACTTGGCTGGTTAACAAAAATAGGGGGGATCCCCACGCCGTTTTTTTTTCGAGGGTATCCCTATTTTTGTTAACCAGCCAAGCTAAGCAGACTGCTGTGGCCTGGTATTATCAGGCTTGCAAGGTCCATGGATATTGGATCCTTACCAGCCTGAAAAACCAGGCCTCAGCGGTCTGCTTCATCTGGCTGGTTAACAAAAATAGGGGGGACCCCACGCTAATTTTTTTCGAGGGGATCCCCTATTTTTGTTAATCAGCCAAGATATGCAGACTGCTGTGGCCTGGTATTATCAGGC
Organism: Oophaga sylvatica; assembly: GCA_033576555.1. Classification (NCBI taxonomy): domain Eukaryota; kingdom Metazoa; phylum Chordata; class Amphibia; order Anura; family Dendrobatidae; genus Oophaga; species Oophaga sylvatica. The sequence goes on along the minus strand of JARQOD010012525.1, from coordinate 17,365 downwards.
TGGCAAGGTCCATGGATCTTGGCTCCTTAACAGCCTGAAAATCCAGGCCTCAGCGGTCTGCTTCATCTGGCTGGTTAACAAAAATAGGGGGGACCCCACGCCATTTTTTTTTCGAGGGGATCCCCTATTTTTGTTAATCAGCCAAGATATGCAGACTGCTGTGGCCTGGTATTATCAGGCTGGCAAGGTCCATGGATCTTGGCTCCTTAACAGCCTGAAAATCCAGGCCTCAGCGGTCTGCTTCATCTGGCTGGTTAACAAAAATAGGGGGGACCCCACGCCATTTTTTTTTTCGAAGGGAACCCCTATTTTTGTTAATCAGTTCCCTCTGACGTCACTGATGGTGTCCCTGGCTGACCTGAAGTGAAAGTGGAAAGCAATCAATTAAGCTTTCCACTTCCTCTCCTGTCAGCCAGGAGAGGAACTCATTCATTTGGGGGTTTACTGTGAGGCTGCAGCATTAGCTGCGGTCCCTGCAGTAAACATTAACCCTTTCTGAAGGATTACACCGTGGGACCTGACTGTGCATCGGATTGGTAAGAATAATTTTGCTTTATTATTTTATTTTTATTACAGGAAATGGTTTTAGCAGGTAAATAAAATATGGTCAAAAACTGTGTGATTATTTCATTAAACTTCTTTTTTATTAAAGTGTGTGTGTTTGATTTTTCTTTCATACAATAGGATTAATAATTGATAGTTGTCTAATTGACAGCTCTCAATTATTAACCTGGCTTAAAGTGACCTTTCAATTGCAAGGTCATTTTAACCCCTTATTAACCCATTCGCCACCGCTACAGGGCAATGGGAATAGACGGGCAAAGTGCCAGAAAGGGCAAATCTAATTAGAGATTTGCCCTTTCTGGGGTGTCTGGGGGCAGATGTTAGTAGCCGGGGGGGGGGGGCAAAATAATGGTCCCTCTCTGGGCTATTATTATCTGCCCCCACTCACTGCTTTGTCTGTCTGGTTGCGAAAATAGGGCGGGAGCCCACGCATTTTTTTTCAGCAATTTTACACCTCATATATATATATATACATGTCATTGAGTTTGTGACACATATATATATATATATATATTTATAGTTCATACACTTCTACATAGTATAATAGCCGCTAATTCAATTGCCGGCTTTTGTGAAAATGCAGAACCCGACATGAAATGACATTTGGTGTACATAGGGTTAACCATGTCCTTTGCTATCTGATTTGCACAAACAATTAAATCAGTCTATGTGTGCAAAATTTCACACCTGTAGGGGTTAATTAAAGGTGTAAATTCGTAGCAAAAAAGTCCGTTTTTTTTACAACGAATTTACACCTTTAATTAACCCCTACAGGTGTGAAATTTTGCAAACATAGACTGATTTAATTGTTTGTGCAAATCAGATAGCAAACGACATGAAAAGACATGGTTAACCCCATGTACACCAAGTGTCATTTCATGTCGGGTGCTTCTGTCTTTTCATGAAGCCGCTTTACCCGGCAATTGAATCAGAGGATATTTTACTATGTAGAAGTGTATAAACTATACATATATGTATATATATATGTCACAATGACATGTATATATATATGTATTCTATGTGTGTATATTTAGTGTTTACAAGGAAAGAATGGGGTTTTTTTTAGTTCCGATATTTTGTTCCCATAGACTTACATGGGACTTCCGGTATCGGTATCGGGTATCGCCGATATTTTAATGGTATCGGCGATACCATTCCGATTCCGATACTTAGGGATATCGGAAAGTATCGCTCAACACTATTCCTGACCAAAGAACTTCTGTTGTCACACGCTTGAAGAGAATCCTGAATAATCCACTGCCAACATTGACAGGGAGTAACTTTCAAACTTAACACATTCACTTTAAAAAGTATCTAAACTATTGGGATGTTTTTTTTTCCAACATGTTTTATTGATTTAAAGAGTATTACAATAAAAGAAAATCATACAAGTCTTGAAGTAACAAGCTTATTTAACAGGCATAAAACTCACAATATTGATTTAAAGAGCATTAATAAAAATTAAGTCATACAGGTTTGAAGGTATCAAGCTTATTCGACGCTTATTTGACAGGCATAATACTCATAAATGTACTCCCTCCTCCCTTAACCCTCCCATCCCCCCCAACATATAAACCCCTTAAACGACTCTGCATTTGATTAACAATCAACAAGCTCAAGGAATAGGATTATGTCCGCTAATTTTCTGAAGAAGATACCACTGGGTGTTTTCAAAATGTGTCCTAAAGGTACTGCCACACTAAACAATCCCGCTAGCGATCACAATAACGACGCATACTAATGCGATCGCTAGCGGGATTGTTTCTATATCGCTAAATGCGGCCACATTTAGCGATATAGTTAACGACGCTATCGCCGTTAGCGATCTTCTTAACGACTTTAGCGGTACAAAAGTACCGCTAAATCGCTAAGAAAAGGTGCCACACAGCGATAAGATACTTACCCAGCGGGAGCGCCGACGAGAAAATAGGGTCCGGAACGATTCCAGCGACGAGCGAGATCACAGCAGGAAGCTCGTCGCTGGAAGCTGCCGTACTGAACAATATCGCTAACGGGATCGCTAAATAGTGACCTTTTTTAGCGATCCCGTTAGCGATATTGTTTAGTGTGGCATACCCTTTAGTTTGTCCCTGGTGTCTTGAGACAGTGATGGGATGAACAATGACCATGTGCTTAAAAACTTCCCAGTCAATTTCTCTTTATTTGTCAGGGTATCTAGCCAGTCCATTCGAAAAATATACATTATTTTGGAGTATATGAGAGATTTGGGTGGTGGTAATGGATTTAGCCAGTGCTGCAAGATACTTTTCCTGGCAGCTGAGGCCCATATTATCAACATGGCCTTAACATGTTTGGGGAATTTGTGTTGAGAGCTGTCTAGAATATTAAATATTGCCCATTGCGGTGTCAAAGGAAACAATATCCCACAAAGATTCTGCAATTCGGCATGGATAGACTGCCATAATTTTTGCACTTTGGGGCATCCCCACATGTGATGAAATATGTCTATGTTTCCTGTCCCGCATTTGGAACATGTGAATGTGCCCCCTGGAGACATCCTAGACTTAACCCTTCCCGACCCATGACGCCTACGCTTGCGTTATGAAAACCTGTGCCATCCCGACCCATGATGCCAACGTAGGCGTCATGCTATAAATCATGTTCCTGCGGGTCGGGTGACCGGGGTCACTGAAAGGTCACCCGACCCGCAGGCACAGGACCCTTAGTGCATCACCACAGGCGGGTTGGCTTAACCCCCACGTGGCTACGATCGCTCTGATTGGCTGTTAAAAGTGAAACAGCCAATCAGAGCGATTTGTAATATTTCACCAATGAAACTGGTGAAATATTACAATCCAGCCATGGCCGATGCTGCAATAGCATCTGCCATGGCTGGACACCGCGATCTGACCCCCCCACATCGAGTTACGGCAGTGATCGGCCGCCGCCACGAAAGATGGCGGTGATCGGTCACCGCCGTCACTATCTGCTCCCCTGCTCCTGCGATCTGCTTCCCCCATCTTCCGATCCCCCCCTCACCTTCCGACCCCCCTACTAACCTCTCCCGGTCCACCGATGTCCCTGGATCCGTCCCGGCGGCTGCCCGGGGTTCTTCATGGGCGCCGCCATCTTGGAAAATGGCGGGCACATGCGCAGTGCGCCCGCTGGCCGGCGCATGCGCAGTGCACCCTCCAGTGTACAAAAATGTATTTTGATCACTGTGATAAACTGTCACAGTGATCAAAATAAAAAAAAAGTAAATGAACCCCCCTTTATCATAGGTAGGGACAAATAAAAAAATAAAGATTTTTTTTTTTCCTAGCGGATTTTGCTGCTGATCCGCGGCGGATTTTGCTGCGGATCAGCGGCGGATTTTGCTGCGGATCCGCGGCGGATATTGCTGCTGATCCGCGGCGGATATTGCTGCTGATCCGCGGCGGATTTTGCTGCTGATCCGCGGCGTATTTTGCTGCGGATCCACGGCGGATTTTGCTGCTGATCCGCGGCGGATTTTGCTGCGGATCCGCGGCGGATTTTGCTGCGGATCCGCGGCGGATATTGCTGCTGATCCGCGGCGGATATTGCTGCTGATCCGCGGCGGATTTTGCTGCTGATCCGCGGCGTATTTTGTTGCGGATCCGCGGCGGATTTTGCTGCGGATCCGCGGCGGATTTTGCTGCGGATCCGCGGCGGATTTTGCTGCGGATCAGCGGCGGATTTTGCTGCGGATCCGCGGCGGATATTGCTGCTGATCCGCGGCGGATATTGCTGCTGATCCGCGGCGGATATTGCTGCTGATCCGCGGCGGATTTTGCTGCTGATCCGCGGCGTATTTTGCTGCGGATCCGCGGCGGATTTTGCTGCGGATCCGCGGCGGATTTTGCTGCTGATCCGCGGCGGATTTTGCTGCGGATCCGCGGCGGATTTTGCTGCGGATCCTCGGCTGATTTTGCTGCGGATCCTCTGCGGATATTGCTGCTGATCCGCGGCGGATATTGCTGCTGATCCGCGGCGGATTTTGCTGCGGATCCGCGGCGGATTTTGCTGCTGATCCGCGGCGGATTTTGCTGCTGATCCGCGGCGGATTTTGCTGCTGATCCGCGGCGGATATTGCTGCTGATCCGCGGCGGATTTTGCTGCTGATCCACGGCGGATTTTGCTGCTGATCCGCGGCGGATTTTGCTGCTGATCCTCGGCGGATTTTGCTGCGGATCCTCGGCGGATTTTGCTGCGGATCCTCGGCGGATTTTGCTGCTGATCCGCGGCGGATTTTGCTGCTGATCCGCGGCGGATTTTGCTGCTGATCCGCGGCGGATTTTGCTGCTGATCCGCGGCGGATTTTGCTGCTGATCCGCGGCGGATATTGCTGCTGATCCGCGGCGTATTTTGCTTCGGATCCGCGGCGGATTTTGCTGCTGATCCGCGGCAGATTTTGCTGCTGATCCGCGGCGGATTTTCTGCTGATCCGCGGCGGATTTTGCTGCTGATCCGCGGCGGATATTGCTGCTGATCCGCGGCGGATTTTGCTGCTGATCCGCGGCGGATTTTGCTGCTGATCCGCGGCAGATTTTGCTGCGGATCCTCGGCTGATTTTGCTGCGGATCCTCGGCGGATTTTGCTGCTGATCCGCGGCGGATTTTGCTGCTGATCCGCGGCGGATTTTGCTGCTGATCCGCGGCGGATATTGCTGCTGATCCGCGGCGGATTTTGCTGCTGATCCGCGGCGGATTTTGCTGCTGATCCGCGGCGGATTTTGCTGCTGATCCGCGGCGGATTTTGCTGCTGATCCGCGGCGGATTTTGCTGCTGATCCTCGGCGGATTTTGCTGCGGATCCTCGGCGGATTTTGCTGCGGATCCTCGGCGGATTTTGCTGCTGATCCGCGGCGGATTTTGCTGCTGATCCGCGGCGGATTTTGCTGCTGATCCGCGGCGGATTTTGCTGCTGATCCGCGGCGGATTTTGCTGCTGATCCGCGGCGGATATTGCTGCTGATCCGCGGCGTATTTTGCTTCGGATCCGCGGCGGATTTTGCTGCTGATCCGCGGCGGATTTTGCTGCTGATCCGCGGCGTATTTTCCTGCTGATCCGCGGCGGATTTTGCTGCTGATCCGCGGCGGATATTGCTGCTGATCCGCGGCGGATTTTGCTGCTGATCCGCGGCGGATTTTGCTGCGGATCCTCGGCTGATTTTGCTGCGGATCCTCGGCGGATTTTGCTGCTGATCCGTGGCGGATTTTGCTGCTGATCCGCGGCAGATTTTGCTGCTGATCCGCGGCGGATTTTGCTGCGGATCCGCAGCAGATTTGGCGCTGCGGATCCACAGCAGATCCAGAAACCATGTACAGTACAATGCAAATAAATGGTTAAAAAAACGCTGTGCACATGCGGATTTGCTGCAGTTTTAAATCCGCAGCATGTCAATTCTTTGTGCGGATTCCGCAGCGGTTTTACACCTATTCCATTAAAGGTGTAAAACCGCAGGGAAAAACCGCAGCAAATCCGCTCTAAATTCGCAGGTAAAATGCATGTCATTTTACCTGCGGATTTAAGAAAAATCCGCAAGTGAATCCGCAACGTGTGCACGGGGCCTCAGGGTTAGGGTTAGGCTGGGTTCATATTGCATTATGGCAGTCCGTTAGATGGACTGCGTTTTACAGCGGTATAACGCGGTGTAACGCAGTCCGTTAACGCTGCCATTCACCCCATTTGTGTGCGCATCGCAACGCATGCTGTCATTCAGTGACGGAGCCTCGGACATGGGCTGCAGCGTCTGGGCTCCGTCACCGCTAGCACAGATGAATCATCTGCTGATTCATCTGTGCTAGCGGGTATAGCATAATGCGATTGCGTTATGCTATACCGTTACCAGCCGGTCAACGCTACATGTTGAACGGGCTGGTAAAACGCAATATGAACCCAGCCTTAGGGTTAGAACTAGAGTTAGGGTTAGCATTAGGGTTAGAATTAGGGTTAAGGATAGGGTTAGTGTTATGATTTGGTAGCTGAGGAGAGCAGGCAAAAAAGGAAATACACCAGAGCAGTAGGAAACTATGAGATTGCAGTACCCTGACTAACCACCACAACTAGAGGCAGCCGTGGAGCGTTCCTACGTTGGTCCTAGACGCCTCGTCACAGCCTGAGAAACTAACTACACCTAAAGATAGAAAGAGGAAAGCTATCTGCCCCGGAGCAGATCCCCAAAGAACATAGAAAGCCCCCAAACATGTAATGGCGGTTAGACAAGAAGAAATACTGACACAGACAGAAAATAGTATGAGCAAACGTTGGGGCCCAAACTTACTAAATAGAAAAGGATAGGAAGGGCACTTACTGCAATCCCAAAAAACCCTGAAAAGCACCAACTCTACTAATTTCAAAAACACCTGAGATCACACGACCTCTACCACCTAAATTAGTTCTCTGGTGTAACCAAAAACAAAACAGCAGCCACTAAAAAAACTGGAAAAAGCAAATGTACAAACATCAGTGGCTGAACTGAACTGAGAGGGCAAAAGCCCCCAGAAGGGACCCTGAAGGCCCCCACAGAAGTGCAGGACAAAATGCAAAATTCAAGCACAAAAACAAAAAGAAGAAAATGTCTTATCTGTTAGCAGGAGATTCAGACACGACACAGCAGGCTACCAAGGAAACAGGAATCAAGGATTGAGACCAGAACAATTGATCACCGGCAACATTGATTGGAAGGCGACTCCCTTATATAAGACCAGTCAGTAACACCTGATTCCCAATCCTCACAATCTTCACTGGACAGTCCAGTACCGTTTGTAACCACCAGAGGGAGCTTCTGCTCAGAACTCATTTCCAGCCTATTCACAACAGCACCCCCCCCTTGAGGAGGGGTCACCGAACCCTCATTTGAGCAACCAGGTCGGTCAGGATGAGTTCTATGATAAGCACGGATGAGTCTCCTAGCATGGATGTCCGAAGCAAACACCCAAGAATTGTCTTCCTGACCATAACCTCTCCATTTAACCAAATACTGGAGTTTCCGTCTAGAAAAACGAGAATTCAATATTTTCTCAACCACATACTCCAGATTGCCCTCAACCAAAACAGGGTCAGGAGGCACAGTAGTAGGAACCACTGGCTCAACAAACCTCTTCAACAAGGACTTGTGGAACACGTTATGGATCTTAAATGTCCCTGGAAAAAGCAAACGAAAAGAAACAGGATTAAGAATCTCCATGATCTTATAAGGTCCAATGAACCTAGGCTTAAATTTAGGAGATGCCTCTCTCATAGGAATATTTCTTGAGGACAACCAGACCAAGTCCCCCACTTTAAACCGAGAACCATCAGTCCTATGCCGGTTAGCAAACCGCTGGGCCCTCTCCTGAGAGAGGGACAACCTCTCCACTACCTGGTCCCAAATCTGTTGCATACGCTCCACAACAGAGTCAACACCTGGACAGACAGAAGCCTCCGTCTGTCCTGAAGAAAATCGAGGGTGAAACCCAGAATTACAGAAAAATGGAGACATCAAAGTGGCAGAGCTAGCCCTATTATTAAGAGCAAACTCAGCCAAAGGCAAAAAAGAGACCCAGTCATCCTGATCAGCAGACACAAAGCATCTTAGATAAGTCTCCAATGTCTGGTTTGTTCTCTCAGTTTGACCATTGGTCTGAGGATGAAACGCCGAGGAGAAAGACAATTGAACACCAATTTTAGAACAAAAGGTACTCCAAAATCTGGAAACAAACTGGACTCCTCTGTCAGACACAATGTTCTCAGGAATGCCGTGTAAACGAACAACGTGCTGAAGGAACAAAGGCACCAATTCAGAGGAGGAAGGCAACTTAGGTAATGGCACAAGATGTATCATCTTGGAAAACCTATCGCAAATCACCCAGATGACGGTCATTCTCGGAGAACAGGGAGATCAGAAATTAAATCCATAGAGATATGGGTCCATGGTCTCTTGGGCACAGGTAATGGCATCAACAAACCACTAGAACGAGAGCAAGGCTTGGAGCGAGAGCAAGTCCCGCAGGACTGCACAAACTCCCTGACATCACGAGACAAGGTAGACCACCAAAAGGACCGACTAACCAAGTCTCTGGTACCAAAAATTCCGGGATGACCGGCCAACGCGGAACAATGAATCTCAGACATTACACTCTTTTTCCACTGGTCCGGGACAAACAATTTCCCAACAGGGCAGCGCTCGGGCTTATCCTCCTGACACCCCTCCAGAGCCAGTCTCAAATTGGGCGAGATGGCGGAAAGAACTACACCCTCTTTCAAAATAACAGAAGGATCAGATAACTCAGGAGAGTCCGCCAGGAAACTCCTCGAGAGGGCATCCGCCTTAACATTTTTAGTGCCAGGAAGAAATGAAACCACAAAATTAAAACTTGTGAAAAACAAGGCCCACCTGGCCTGTCTAGGATTAAGTCGCTTGGCAGATTCCAGATAAACTAGATTCTTATGGTCCGTAAGGACCACCACCTGATGTTTGGCTCCCTCCAGCCAATGTCTCCACTCTTCAAAAGCCCACTTCATGGCTAATAACTCCCGATTACCCACGTCATAATTACGTTCAGTGGGAGAAAATTTTCGAGAGAAAAAGGCACAAGGGTTACTTTTAGAGGTCTCTGGATCTCTTTGGGACAAACGGCACCTGCCCCAATTTCAGAGGCATCCACCTCCACCTGAAATGGTAGAGAAACATCAGGCTGCCGTAGAACAGGAGCAGAAGTGAATCTCTGCTTAAGTTCCTGAAATGCAGAGACTGCTCAGGAGGCCAATTCACCACATCAGAACCCTTCTTGGTCAAATCAGTTAATGGTTTAACAATAACCGAGAAATTACCAATAAATTTACGATAAAAATTGGCAAAACCCAAGAATCTTTGAAGAGCCTTTAATGAAGTAGGTTGGACCCAATCACAGATGGCCTGAACCTTGACCGGGTCCATTTCAATAACAGATGGGGACAAAATGAATCCCAGAAATGAGATCCTCTGTACGCCAAAAAGACACTTTGATCCCTTCACATACAGAGCATTCTCTCTCAAAATCTGGAACACAGTCCGAACATGTTTTACATGAGAGTCCCAGTCATTGGAAAAAATCAAGATATCATCCAAATAAACAATCAGAAATTTATCCACAAAATCCCTGAAAATGTCATTCATGAAGGACTGGAAGACAGAAGGAGCATTAGTGAGCCCAAAGGGCATCACAAGGTACTCAAAATGCCCTTCAGGGGTATTAAATGCCGTCTTCCATTCATCCCCATGCTTAATGCGAATAAGGTTATATGCCCCCCTGAGGTCAAGCTTGGTAAACCAAGTAGCGTTTTTCACCCTGGAAAACAGATCAGAGATCAAGGGTAACGGATATTGATATTTCACAGTAATATTGTTCAAGAGACGATAATCAATACACGGCCTTAATGAACCATCCTTTTTGGCCACAAAGAAAAAACCGGCACCTAAGAGTGAAGAGGATGGTCTGATATGACCCTTCTCCAATGACTCCTTGATATAAGACCGCATAGCGTCATGTTCAGGTACAGACAAGTTAAAAGGCGACCTTTAGGGAATTTACTACCAGGCACTAATTCAATAGCGCAGTCATAGCTCCTATGGGGAGGTAAGGATGCAGATTTACTTTCGCTAAACACATCAGAAAAATCAATCAAAAAGTCAGGAACATCTGAGCCTGGGGGGAGGCAGAAAAAACAGGAGTGTTGGTATTAACACATTGGCAGCCCCAACTGGTTACAGACACAGATTTCCAATCCAAAACAGGATTATGAGACTGTAACCAAGGGAAACCCAGTACGATAATGTCATGCAGATTATACAGAACCAAAAATTTGCAACTCTCCTGATGATCAGGTTCTACCCTCATTATCACCTGAGTAGAGAACTGAGGTTTATTCTCAGCCAAAGGGGTAGAATCGATCCCCAGTAGGGAATAGACTTCCGTAGGGGTATCAAGGGAAACCCACAACGTTTAGCAAAATTAAAATCCATCAGGTTAATAGCTGCTCCAGAATCAACAAAAGCCTGAGCAGAAAATGAGGACAGAGAGCATATCAGGGTAACAGTTAATAAAAACTTAGTCTGAACACTACCCAAGACAACTGAGCGTGCAAAACGTCTTCCCCGCTTAGGGCAGACTGAAATAGCATGAGAGGCATCACCACAGTAGAAACATAACCCATTGCGCTTTCGAAATTCATGACGCTGTGCCCCAGAAACCACTCTATCACACTGCATGGATTCAGAAGCAGGTTCACAAGGCAACATTATTCCACGCATACCTTTCCGCTCACGCAAACGTCTGTCAATTTGAATCGCTAATGACATAGAATCATTGAGACCAGAGGGAACAGGGAATCCCACCAAAACATCCTTTATATTATCTGACAGTCCCTTCCGAAAAAGAGCTGCCAAAGCGTCGTCATTCCATTTGGTCAGGACTGCCCACTTACGGAATCTCTGACAGTATAGCTCAGCGTCCTCAAGCCCCGACTTAATGCCAACAAAGTTTTTTTCGCTTGATCAGTGACATTAGGCTCATCGTACAATAACCCCAAAGCCTGAAAAAACGCATCACCATCACTCAAAACAGGATCCCCAGGTGTCAGGGAAAAAGCCCAATCCTGAGGGTCGCCGCGCGGAGAGAGATGACAATTTGAAAACCTGCTGCGCTGCGTTCCCTGAGGACTTAGATTTTAAGGCAAAAAACAATTTACAGTTATTTTTGAAATTCAGAAACTTAGCTCGATCCCCTAAAAACAAAATCTGGCATGGGGATCCTAGGTTCCAAACAGGCAACCTAGCAAGATAGGTAGCAATACTCCGAACTTCAGTGGCAAGCTGATCCACACGGCCCGACAACTGTGCAAACTCCATTGAGAGAGAAAAAAAAATCCTCCTCAGCACCCAGAGATACAGAGGGAAAAAAGAAATGCAAAAAAGAAAAAAAAAAAAATCTCTGACAACTCTGACAATTTTTTCTTTCACAATATTTTTCCCTTCTGTGAGTACAATATATTTTCAGTTTAGGCCGGTGATACTGTTTGATTTGGTAGCTGAGGAGAGCAGGCAAAAAAGGAAATACACCAGAGCAGTTGGAAACTATGAGATTGCAGTACCCTGACTAACCACCACAACTAGAGGCAGCCGTGGGCGTTTACGTTGGTCCTAGGACGCCTTCGTCAAGCCTGAGAAACAAACTACACCTAAAGATAGAAAGGGAAACATCTGCCCGGGCAGACCCCCAAAGACATAGAAACCCCCCAAAATGTAATGGCGGTTAGAAAAAGAAGAAATACTGACCAGACAGAAAAAAGTGTGACAAACGTTGGGGGGCCCAAACTTACTAAATAGAAAGGTAGGAAGGGCATTTAAATGCAATCCCAAAAACCCTGAAAAGCACCAACTCTACTAATTTCAAAAACCCCTGAGATCACACGACCTCTACCCCCAAAATTAGTTCTCTGGTGTAACCAAAAACAAAACAGACCCACTGAAAAAATGGAAAAAGCAAATGTACAAACAAGTGGTGAACTGAACTGAGAGGGTAAAAGCCCCAGAAGGGCCCTGAAGGCCCCCACAGAAGTGCAGGACAAAAAGCAAAAATCAAGCACAAAAACAAAAAGAGAAAATGTCTTACTGTTAGCAGGAGATTCAGACACGACACAGCAGGCTACCAAGGAAACAGGAATCAAGGATTGGACCAGAACAATTGATCACCGGCAACCCTGATGGGAAGGGAAATCCCTTTTTAAGACCAGTCAGTAACACCTGATTCCCAATTCACAATTTCACTGGACAGTCCAGTACCTTGGGAACCACCAGAGGGGAGCTTCTGTCGAACTCATTTTCCAGCCCATTTACAACAGTTGGGGTTGGAATTTGGGTTAGGGTTGGAATTTGGGTTAGGGTTGGAATTGGTTTGGGTTGGAATTGGGTTAGGCTTGTGGTTAGGTTTATGGTTAGAGTTGGGATTAGGATTAGGGGTGTGTTGGGGTTGGGGTTATGGTTAGGGTTTGTATTAGGGTTAGGGTGTGTGTTAGGGGTTAGGGTTGGGGTTAGGGGGGTGTTGGGTTAGGGTTGGAGTTAGAATTGAGGAGTTTCCACTATTTAGGCACATCAGGGGTCTCCATACGCGACCATGGCGCACCATTGTTCCTGCAAGTTTGCGTTCAAAAAGTCAAAAAGTGCCCCTTATCAAGCCCGACGTTGCCCAAAAAGTGGTTTATCCCCCCATTGGGGTTCAGGTACTCGGGAAAAAAAGCACAAAATTTGGGGGGTTTTAATTTTCCTGTTAACATTGGGAAAAAAAATTTTTGGGGCTAAAAAATTTTTTTTTGTGGAAAAAAAATGATTTTTATTTTACGGGCTTGCGTTATAAACTTCTGTGAAGGATTAAAGTTCAAAATGCTTACCACACTCTATAGAAGTTCCTTGGGGGATCTGTTTCCAAAATGGGGTACTTGTGGGGAGTTTTACTGTTTAGGCAAAATCAGGGACTCTGCAACGTAACATGCGCCCCCCAAGGGCCATTCCATCAAGTGGGCATTTCAAAATCACTACTTCCCTCCGAGCCCGAGTGTGGGCCCCCACTATTTTCTCCCACTATGGGATATAGCATACTCAGGACAAAATTTTGGGCAGCAACTTTTGGGGTCTAATTTCTCATGTTACCCTTGGGAAAAAAACAAAATTGGGGACCCAAAGATCCTGATTGTGGAAAAAAATATGATTTTTTTTATTTTCATGCCCGGGCGTTATTAACTTCTGTTTTAGCCCCTTGGGGGTTCAAAGTGCTCCCCCAAATTTGAAAATTTTTTGGGGTGTTTTTAAAAGGGGTCTTTTTTGGGGTTTTACTGTTTGGCACTCAGGGGCTTGCAAAAGTAAAAGATGCCCCCCGCCATTCCTAAGTCGGCATTTCAAGGGTCGTCTGCCTTCCCGGCCTGGTGTGAAAAGTGGGGTTCCCCCCTTGGGGTCTAGAATGGCCTGGACACAAATTTTTGGGGCCAATTTTCCTGTACCTTTTAAAATAAAAATAGTGGGTAAAAAAATTTTTTTTTAGAAAAAAAAAAGATTTTTTTTTTACGGCTCTGCGTTTAAACTTCTGTGAAGCACCCGGGGGTTTAAAGTGCTCATTTGCTTGATAAGTTCCTTGGGGTCTAGTTTCCAAAATTGGGGATTGGGGGGAGCTCCAAGTTTTGGCACCGGAATTCCCCCGCGCTGGCAACCCCCAAATTTCCGATATTTTTTCCATTTAAAAAGTCAATGGCTCCCTTTCCCCTTTTGAGCCCTGCCGTGCGCCCCCAAACAGTGGTTTATGCCAAATATGGGTATTGTGTCTCAGGAGAAATTGCCCAAAAAATTTTTTTGGATCCAAATTTTTTACTGTTTTTCCCCTGTGAAAATGAAAAAAAATGGGGTAAAAGAAATTTTTTTGAAAAAAAAAGTTTTCTTTTTTTCGGATCATTTTTTTTAAACACCCGGGGGGTTAAAGGTCACTATGCATTGTTTGTTTTTGGGGGTTTTTTTCCAAAATGGGGGGGCATTGTGGGGGGTTTATGTTTTGGAAAGGAACTCCCAAGCGAAGGGAAAGCAATATTAAATTTTTAAAAAAGTAAAAGGGTTTTTTTGGTGGTGGAAAAGTGGTTATTAAATTTGGGTTTTGTGTTGGAAAGAAAATTTGCAACAAATTTTGGATAATTTTAAGGCCGGAAAATGAAAAACTGAGGTAAAGGGGGAATTTTTTTGAAAAAAAAAATTTCTTTTTTTTGGAAATTGTGGGAACAATGGGGGTTCGGCCATTGCCTGTGTTCTTGGGGGTTTAGTTTAAAAAGGGGTAATTGTTGGGGGGGGAGTCAATGTTTGGCCCCGGGTTCCTATGGTGGAATATAAATATTCCAGCATATTTTTCTTGTTGGGTTTTTTTCCCTTTTGCCCCCGTGGAAACAGTGGTTTTGAACAAGGGGGGTTTGTTTTAACTGGAGGGTTTCCCCAAATTTTTGGGCATTTTTTGGCCTGGAAAATTTAAAAAAGGGCTAAAAAAATTTTTGTGAAAAAAAAAAGACTTTTTTTTTTGGGCAAATTTTTGAAAAGGGGGTTAAAAGGCCCCCTATTTGAAAGTTCTTTTTGGGGGGTTAGTTTCCAAAAAAGGGGTTTGTGGGGAGGGTCCCAAAGTTTAGGCACACAGGGGAAATCTCCAAAAAGGAATGGCAACCCTAAAATTTCCCCATTTTTCCATTCAAAAAAATCAAATTTGGGTCCTTCCTTTTTGAGCCTTTCCCCTGCGCCCCAAAAAGTGGTTTTTTGCCCCTAGAGGTTTTGGTATAGGAGAAAATTTCCAAAAAATTTTGGATCCAATTTTTATTTTGCCTTGTGAAAATGAAAAAAACTGAGGTTTAAAAGAAAATTTTTGTAAAAAAAAAAGTCTTTTTTTTTTTTTAGGTTTTGTGAAGCCCGGGGGGTTCAAAGGCTCACTTGCTCTAGATAAGTTTTAGGGGGTTTTTTCCCAAAATGGGGCATTGGGGGGGAGCCCCAATTTTTAGGCACCAGGGACTCTCCAAAGGGGCCTGGAAAAGTAAATTTTCCCAGATTTTTTCCTTCAAAAGTAAAATGGGTTCCTTCCCTTCTGAGCCTGCGTGCGCCCAAAAACAGTGGTTTTGAACCAATTGGGTTCTGTGTACTAGGAGAAATTCCCCAAAAAATTTTAGGATAAAATTTATCGTTCCCCATGTAAAAATGTAAAAATGGGTAAAAAAATTTTTGTGAAAAAAATTCTTTTTTTTTTTACGATCTTTTTGTGAGCCCGGGGGTTAAAAGTGATCATAAATCTAGATAAGTTCCTTGGGGGTCAAATTTTCCAAAATGGGGTCATTGGGGGGGGAGCCCCAATGTTTAGGCACAAGGGACTCTAAAAATGCAAAACATGGAAAACCGCTAAATATTCCAGATTTTTTCCTTCAAAAAGTAAGGGACCCCTTCCCTTTGAGCCCTGCGTGGCCCATACAGGGGTTTTATGACCAATATGAGGAAATTTGTACTCAGGAGAATTGCCTAACAATTTTAGGATCCTTTTTTCCCTGTTGCCCTGTAAAATAAAAAAAATTGATGCTAAAAAAAAATTTTTGTTGGAAATTTTTAAAAATGTCCTTTTTTTCCTTTCCCCGTGCTTTAGTTCCTGTGAAGCCTAAAGGGTTTATATCTTTTGAATGTGTTTTGAGTAGTTGGGGGTGCAGTTTTTATAAGGTGTTTTTTGGGGTATTTTTTGCCTATAGACTCCTAAAAGGACTTCAAATGTGAGTTGGCCAAAAAAAAAATGGTTTGTAAATTTTGCTGTAAAAATGAAAAATCGCGGGTCAATTTTTTTTTAACCCCTTTTTATTCCTAAAAAAAAAAAATTTTGGGCCCCAAAATGTGCTGATGTAAAGTAGACATTTTGGGAAATGTTTTTTTATTAACTATTTTGTGTCAAAAACTTTTGGGTTTTTAACGAAAAAAAAAATTTTAAAAATTTAAAAATTAAAAAAATTTTAAAAATTTTTCCCCAAAATTTCCATTTTTTTACAAAAAAACGAAAAATTTTTCGACCAAAAATTTACCATAAAATAAAGGGCCCAAATATGTCACGAAAAAAAAAATTCTCAAAAATCGTTGGACCCTTTGAAGATCCTGATTTTTTTACCTCATAAAGGGACAGGGTCAGAATTGAAAAAAAAGGGAAAAATTTCTTTAAGGTAAAAAAAGGCTGGGCATAAAGGGGGGAAAATGTGGGGGGTTTAATTTTTAAGTTATAAAGGGGAGTAAAAAAGCAGGGCCTCCCCAAAAAACTATGGGGGGGAAAAATTTTCCTTTGGCATAAAAGTGGTTCAAAGATTTCTCGGGACGGTGATGTTCTGTTATCATTAACCCATCGGGCTGGACTGTTTTTTTCCCCTCCGGGAACCATTGCTTACGCAACAGTGTGTAAAAATTACTGCTTTGTGGGGTTAATCTGCCCCCTGTCGGTTTTAAAAAAGAAATAAAAAAGCGTTTCCCTCAAATTTTAAACCCCTAGTTGCTAAAACTTTTCAAATTTAAGCTCCTTGCTTGAAGAAAAAGGAAGGGCTTATTTAAATGTTTGGGAAAGTTTTTTGCTGTATGTCAAAAGCAAGCATGGAGAATCTATCATCTAATTGGTCAGCTGCCTAAAATGCAGCCCTGCCCCCGCCAGCTCAATGTTTAAAATTAAGGGGGGTTTACCCCCATAAAGCCCCGGGGTTTCCCCGAAAGGGGCCCAAAGGAGAGCATCGCTTCTAAAAAGACTTGTCTCCCGGAAATTTCCCCCACGTCTGTTTAGTTTGCCATATGGTGGGGTGGGTTTTTTAAGTCTGCAAAAAGGTATTAAATTTGGCCAAAATGGGTTTTAATGCTGGTAAGGGGGCATGGGGACTTAATTGTTGGCTAAAAATACATTTTCGAAAGTGATCTACTCTTAACCAATCAATGGGGCATCTAGATTTGCTGCTAGAAATTTTAATTTTTCAATGTTGGGAAAATTGGGTGGGGGCCCCTCCTCTTTGGGGCCCTTTTAGTTTGAAAATTTGACCCCATGCGTGTACGCTTTTGTTCCCAAAAAAAACAAAAGCAGTGTTTAGAGTTTTAATATGGTGTGTCAACAAAAATAGGTAGTGGTTTTGGGGGAAAATACAATAGTTTTGGAATTTTTTTCATCTTAATTAAAAGACATAGTCCGGAAAAAAACAAAAAAAAGGGTTTTCCCGGAGTTTTTGAAGATTAAAAATTTTTCTTAAATTTGGGGCTATTATTGTGGTATAAAAGGGCGTCAAAAACTG
>JARQOD010012524.1:0-19261 GCA_033576555.1 Oophaga sylvatica | reverse complement strand
CTGTATATGAGACACAGAGACAGGTGAGGAGGCTGTATATGACAGTGAGGACTGTATAGAGACACAGGACAGAGGGCTGTAATGAGCCAAAGACATGGGCTGTATATGGACCAAAGACGTGAGGTGTATAGAGACACAAGAGACAGGTGAGGAGGCTGTATATGAGACACAAGAGCAGGTGAGGGGTTGTATATGAGGCACAAGAGACAGGTGAGGGGCTGTATATGAGACACAAGAGACAGGTGAGGAGGCTGTATATGAGACACAAAGACAGGTGAGGGGCTGTATATGAGACACAAGAGACAGGTGAGGAGCTGTTATAGACAAGAGACAGGTGAGGGGCTGTATATGAGACCAAGAGACAGGTGAGGGGCTGTATATGAGACACAAGAGACAGGTGAGGAGGCTGTATATGAGACAAAGACAGGAGGGAGGCTGTATAGGACACAAGAGACGGTGAGGGGCTGATATGAGACCAAGAGACAGGTGAGAGGATATGAGACAAAGAGAAGGTAGGGGCTGTATAGAAACAAGAAGAGGGAGGTGTATATGAGCACAAGGACAGTTAGGAGGCTGTATATGAGACACAGAGAAGTGAGGGGGCTGTTATGAGAACAAAGGAAGGTGAGGCAAAGGACGGAGGCTGTATAGAGACAAAAGAAAGGAGGCGTAATGAGACAAAGAGACAGGTGAGGGGCTGTATATGAGACAAGAGACAGGTGAGGGTATTGAACAGAAGTGAGAGGCGTAATGAGCAAGAGACAGGTGAGGAGGCTGTATTGAGCATAGGAACAGTAGACGTGATAGAGCTGAGACAGGAGACATATGAAGGAGGTGAGAGGCAAGAGACAGAAGGACAGGTGAGGAGGGCGTGATATAGAAACAAGACAGGTGAGGGGGCTGTATATGAGACACAAGAGACAGGTGAGGAGTGTATATGAGAACAGAGAGGGGGGGCTGTATATGGACACAGAGACAGGTGAGGGGGCTTATTGAGACCAAGAGACAGGTGAGGGGCTGTATATGAGACACAGAGACAGGTGAGGGGCTGTATATGAGACAAGAACAGGTGAGGGCTGTATATGAGACAAGAACAGGTGAGGGGCTGATATGAGACACAAACAGGTGAGGGGTGTATATGAGAACAGGACAGGTAGGGGCTTATATGAGACACAGAGAAGGTGAGGGGGCTGTATATGAGACACAAGAGACAGGTGAGGGTGATGAGACAGGACAGTGAGGACTTATATGAGACAAAGGACAGGTGAGGGCTGTATGAGACACAAGAGACAGGTGGGGGCTGTATATGAGACAGTAGGAGCGTTAGAGGCGAAAGACAGGTAGGAGGATGAGGCAAGAGACAGAGGAGGTGAGGAGCGAATAGAGACAAGAGAGCAGGTGAAAGGAGGGAGCTGTTTAGAACAAGAGACAGGTGAGGAGGCTGTATATGAGACAAAGACAGGTGAGGGTGTATGAACAAGAAGAGATGGGGCTGTATATGAGACAAAGAGTAGGAGGAATGTATATAGACACAGAGCAGGTGAGGAGGCTGTATATGAGACACAAGAGACAGTGAGGGGCTGTATATGAGAACAAGAGACAGGGAGAGGTTATGAGACAAGATATGAGGAGAGCGTTATGGCACAAGGACAGTGAGAGGGTTAGAGAGCAAGAGAACAGTGAGGCTGATGTGATAAGAACACAGAGAGGGAAGGTGTATATGAGACAAGAGAGGGGTGTAATAGAAAGACAGTGAGGCTGTATATGAGAAACAGAGGGGAAGGTGAGGGGCTGTATATGAGAACAGAGACAGGTGAGGAGGCTGTATAGAGACAAGAGATAGGTGAGGGGCTGTATATGAGACACAGAGACAGGTGAGGGGCTGTATATGAGACAAGGAAGGTGAGAGGCTGTATATGAGACAAAGAGACAGGTGAGGGGCTGTATATGAGACACAAGGACAGGGGGGCTGTATATGAGACACAAGAGCAGGTGAGGAGGCTGTAATGAGACACAAGAGACAGGTGAGGGGCTGTATATGAGACAAGGACAGGAAGGGTTGTATATGAGACCAAGAGACAGTGAGGGGCTGATATGAGAGACACAAGAGACAGGTGAGGGGCTGTATATGAGACACAAGAGACAGGTGAGGAGGCTGTATATGAGACACAAGAGACAGGTAGGAGGCTGTATATGAGACCAGAGACAGGTGAGGGGCTGTATATGAGACACAAGAGACAGGTGAGAGGCTGTATATGAGACACAAGAGACAGGTGAGGAGGCTGTATATGAGACACAAGAGACAGGTGAGGGGCTGTATATGAGACAAGAGACAGGTGAGGAGGCTGTATATGAGACACAAGAGAAGGTGAGGAGGCTGTATATGAGACACAAGAGACAGGTGAGGAGGCTGTATATGAGACACAAAAGACAGGTGAGGAGGCTGTATATGAGACACAAGAGACAGGTGAGGAGGCTGTATACGAGACACAAGAGACAGGTGAGGAGGCTGTATATGAGACAAGAGATAGATGAGGAGGCTGTATATGAGACACAAGAGACAGGTGAGGAGGCTGTATATGAGACAAGAGAGACAGATGAGGGGGCTGTATATGAGACACAAGAGACAGGTGAGGAGGCTGTATATGAGACACAAGGGACAGGTGAAGAGGCTGTATTTGAGACACTAAAGAGACAGATGAGGGGGCTATATATGAGACACAAGAGACAGGTGAGGGGGCTGTATATGAGACACAAGAGAGTCAGTGAGGGATGTATATGAGACACAAGAGACAGTGAGATGGCTGTATATGAGACACAAGAGACAGGTGAGGAGGCTGTATATGAGACACAGAGAGACAGGTGAGGGGGCTGTATATGAGACAAGAGAGAAAGGTGAGTGGGCTGTATATGAGACACAAGAGACAGGTGAGGAGGCTGTATATGAGACACAGAGAGTCAGGTGAGGAGGCTGTATATGAGACACAAGAGACAGGTGAGGGGGCTGTATATGAGATACAAGAACAGTGATTAGCTGTATATAAGATACAAGAGATAGATGAGGAGGCTGTATATGAGACACAAGAGACAGGTGAGGAGGCTGTATATGAGACAAGAGACAGATGAGGGGCTGTATATGAGACACAAGAGACAGGTGAGGAGGCTGTATATGAGACACAAGGACAGGTGAAGAGGCTGTATTTGAGACACTAAAGAGACAGATGAGGAGGCTGTATATGAGACACAAGAGACAGGTGAGGAGGCTGTATATGAGACACAGGAGAGTCAGGTGAGGAGGCTGTATATGAGACACAAGAGACAGGTGAGGGGCTGTATATGAGATACAAGAGACAGGTGATTACGCTGTATATAAGATACAAGAGATAGATGAGGAGGCTGTATATGAGACACAGAGAGACAGGTGAGGAGGCTGTATATGAGACAAGAGAGACAGATGAGGGGCTGTATATGAGACACAAGAGACAGGTGAGGAGGCTGTATATGAGACACAAGGACAGGTGAGGAGGCTGTATATGAGACACAAGAGAGACAGGTGAGGAGGATGTATATGAGACACAAGAGACAGGTGAGATGGCTGCATATGAGACACAAGAGTGTCAGGTGAGGAGGATGTATATGAGACACAAGAGACAGGTGAGATGGCTGTATATGAGACACAAGAGACAGGTGAGGAGACTGTATATGAGACAAGAGATTCAGGTGAGTAGGCTGTATATGAGACACAAGAGACAGGTGAGGAGACTGTATATGAGACACAAGAGACAGGTGAGGAGGCTGTATATGAGACACAAGAGACAGGTGAGGAGGCTGTATACGAGACACAAGAGACAGTGAGGGGCTGTATATGAGACAAGAGACAGGTGAGGGGCTGTATATGAGACACAAGAGAGTCAGGTGAGGGGCTGTATATGAGACACAAGAGACAGGTGAGGAGGCTGTATTTGAACACAGAGAGACAGTGAAGAGGCTGTATTGAGACACAGACGGGTGAGGAAGCTGTATATGAAACACAGGAAAGATGGGTGAGGGGGCTGTATATGAGACACAAGAGATAGATGAGGGGGCTGTATATGAGACACAAGAGAGACAGGTGAGGGGCTGTAGATGTGTGGCCCAGCTGCGCTTGGTACACATGTTCCCAGGAGAGTGCACAGAAAAGGTAATTGTGAAACCTGATATTCATTCACATCTCACACTTCCCAACACTACCACTAGAGGGAATCGTAGCATATATAAGGTTAGTGAGACATAGCAGTAGTGCAGGTCTCCTCAGGTCATCAGGAGATTGTTCAGTGCTTAGGAGTCTTGCTTGGAGGGAGAGGAGAGAAGACTGATTCCTGACAGAGCTTATGTAGCTCATCTTGAACTGAAGTGGAGGCTAGTACGAGTAGAAAGGAAATTACTCTAGCCTAGTCAGAGCTACAATTGAATCTGTTATCTCAGAACAAGCTGCTTGTGTTCTCTAGAAAGTGGAAAGTGACTCTCGGAGCTACAGCGTGTATACAGTCTGACGGAACGTCCTGTGAGCTGCTCTGGACAGAGTTTTGAAGGGAAAGAAGGAAGGGGACTACAGCTTGCAGAACATCGAGTTAACTGAGAGCAGGTCAGTGAGCTTGGAAGAAAAGCTGACTACTACACCTACTGCTACCCGTGCTTATGTTAAGGGTGAGAGCAGGGCGACAGGCGAGTGGAGAAAGAAGGAAGAGTGTTTTCGGTGACAGATCACCTTCACTAAATTGACCGGACACCGGGTCCGAAGCATTGCTAGTACTTCACGGCTAGTGATAGAAAATCCGGAGGCCCTGCTGGACTTCAAGTCGCAGAGGGTAGCCCTAAGTGTTGATACGTAACTGGAGTCAGGGAGAACAAGGACTTTTAGCAAGGCCAAGCTTAGAAGGACTTCGTTCTTGCCAACATCTGAGCATCAGAGACAGAAAAGGCTCTACCACAATGTCAGCCGGGCGTAGCTGTTGCATCTGGAGTTAAACTTGACTTCATGCAAGTTAGGACTCACATACATTTCAAAGGTAAAGGAGGCCTCAAACCTGCTCAGCGATTACCTGAATGTGCATTCTCCACCCTGACCAGCTTCCCGGGATATACCTTCCAACAACATCAGTAAAGGTATGGAAAGAGACTGACTTGCGTGTGACTGCGTTATTATCTGCACCCTGCACCACTATAGACTTTGAGGGAACAGTCCCACCTGTGGGGGACTTAACATCTAGCTGCCTAATAACATCCCCTCAGAAGATTCACCCTGCAGCGCTGGTCTATTTGATCAGAAACCACAGGTGGAGTCATGAACTATTCCTAAAATCCCCTGTAAATATCCCCCATTGTATGAGCGCCCAGGGCCACGGACCGAGCTCTGCTGCCAGTGACATCCCCCATAGACTTCCATGGACTCGGTGCCGAGTACCCCATAAGCCCTGGAACCCTGTATTTGGTGCGACTCATCTTTGGCGTCACGAACAGGATACGAAGCTTACAATTTGTGAGTCCTGTGTGCTTTGAATTGGACTGTTTTTGTGAAAAAGACTGTGTGCAGCTTTT
This sequence comes from Oophaga sylvatica, assembly GCA_033576555.1. NCBI lineage: Eukaryota > Metazoa > Chordata > Amphibia > Anura > Dendrobatidae > Oophaga > Oophaga sylvatica. The sequence goes on along the minus strand of JARQOD010012524.1, from coordinate 13,684 downwards.
GTAATTTTTGGCGCCATTTTCCACCATTTTACCGCCATATTCGCGCCCTGAGGCGCTGGTGAAGAAGGTGGGCGTGCCTTCGTGGGCGTACCCCCCCTGTGGCGCGAAAGTGATGGGCGCCTTATCCAAATGCTATTATAATACCAGAGCCTGCCCTACAGCTAGGGAGATCCGCCTCCTCTTCATCCTCTATGCCAAGAAGAGGAAGCGCAAATCCCGCCTCCACGAAGAGACCAGATTGTTCCAGATGAAAAACACAGTCTGGCCTGGAGTGAGATGGCGGAAGGACAGGAGGTGTTGTGTGGAGGAGCGGCGGCGCGCAGGCCCCGTTCCCCAGAAGAACTGCCGCCTGTACCGGAGCCGTCCCCAGGTCGGGACACCGACCAAATTATGCTGGAATTGGAGGAGGTGAATGCGGTGCTCAGGGACATGGTCCAGCGCCGTAAAGAGATGGACGAGACGGAGAGAAGCTGGCGTGCCCGGAAACAGCGGCTGCTGTGGGACGCAATGCTCTCTCCCCCAGAAAAGAAGCCATTACCTGTGCTCCCTGTGCCACCACAGCCAGCGGCTGATGAGAAACCGGAGGCCCTGCTCGTTCCGGAATGCCAGCCAGGCCTGGAGGCCGCAGCGGAATGCCGATCCCCGGTAGGGACACCGGAGGGGAGCCAGCCGTCCATGATGAGAGTCGACTGGGACGATATGGAGTACCTGGACGACGTAGAATACGCCGCCCAGATGGAGAATGAGTGGCGTCGCCGGGAGCAGGAACAGCGACGACGGCAGGAAGAGAGAGAGGCGCAGCAGTCCCGTCAGCGGTACCATGAGGAGTTCCTCGCCGACAAGGAGAATGTCCGGAGGGATAAAGGTACGCTCCGGGAACCGCGGCGTCAGGGGTGCATTAGCGACTTTAAACTCCGCAAAGGCTGGGGCTTCATCCATGAGCCAGGCCTCTACCAAGGGGTATTTGTTAGTTGCAGAGATGTGGAGTCGCATCTGCCCATGGGACACCCGGGAAGGGACCTTATGAATGGGGACATCGTCAGCTATACGCGGCACTGGGGACTTAAAGGGTGGTATGCCTTAAACGTCACCCATGTCGGCGACCCCGTCCCCGACGCCGGTAATGTACGTCATGCCTCAGTGTCCCAAGCCTCAGCAGTGTCAGCACCTGGCCGTGCACCAGCATCGCAACCTGCGTCCTCCTCTGCAACAAGATCCTATCCAGCATCACAACCTGCGACCGCTTCTGCATCGCGATCCACATTGCATACTGCGGCTCCTTCTGCAACGCAGCCGGAGTCTTACTCAACAACGCAGCAGGAAAGTGCATTCAAAAAGGAAACAAAGAACTGTGGCAACGCAAACGCAGATTGCAGGCCATGACTTGTTTGTTATGCATTCAAAAACGCATTGCGTCGTTCCAGCCCCTGGAATGGAAGACGTCCTTAATATCTGCAAGAAAGAAGAAGAACAGTAGGACCCAGATCGGGTTTACTGCACCTGTATAAAGTTAAAGAAGTTTTGATGAAGAAGATTTGCACTTTATTGTCTTTTATTCATATGTGATAAATTTTGCATAGAATACCCAGTTGGGTAATGAGAGTTAATTAGAAATGTGATTTCTTGAAATGTGTTTTATGCAAGGACTGCGTGGCTGAGGACTTTGCCAGCCCAAAAACTGTGATGTAAATAGTTCGCACTTTGGTGCCCCATCTTGGTTTTACATAAAGCCTTACTACCTCGGAAGAAAAACCCGTATGGTGTGGCCTTGAGTGAGGTCTGCAGCAATGAAGTCCTGCAGCCCACCCAGGACCTACGTGGGAGGTTTTTGGTGCGGGTCCTCCACAAGAATCTGATATTGTAATTATTGATGTGAAAAATGTTTTTATATTTTTCTACTGGCCTATGTATACATTGTAACGTTAAAGAGTCCTTACCTCCGACAAGGGATGAGTTATGTTGATGTTATATTATAAAAAAAATGTTTTTCTTTTCTATTTCAGCCCGGGAGTGCTGTGTTTAACCAGGGGGGATGTGTGGCCCAGCTGCGCTTGGTACACATGTTCCCAGGAGAGTGCACAGAAAAGGTAATTGTGAAACCTGATATTCATTCACATCTCACACTTCCCAACACTACCACTAGAGGGAATCTTAGCATATATAAGGTTAGTGAGACGTAGCAGTAGTGCAGATCTCCTCAGGTCATCAGGAGATTGTTCAGTGCTTAGGAGTCTTGCTTGGAGGGAGAGGAGAGAAGACTGATTCCTGACAGAGCTTATGTAGCTCATCTTGAACTGAAGTGGAGGCTAGTACGAGTAGAAAGGAAATTACTCTAGCCTAGTCAGAGCTACAATTGAATCTGTTATCTCAGAACAAGCTGCTTGTGTTCTCTAGAACGTGGAAAGTGACTCTCGGAGCTACAGCGTGTATACAGTCTGACGGAACGTCCTGTGAGCTGCTCTGGACAGAGTTTTGAAGGGAAAGAAGGAAGGGGACTACAGCTTGCAGAACATCGAGTTAACTGAGAGCAGGTCAGTGAGATTGGAAGAAAAGCTGACTACTACACCTACTGCTACCCGTGCTTATGTTAAGGATGAGAGCAGGGCGACAGGCGAGTGGAGAAAGAAGGAAGAATGTTTTCGGTGACAGATCACCTTCACTAAATTGACTGGACACCAGGTCCGAAGCATTGCTAGTACTTCACGGCTAGTGATAGAAAATCCGGAGGCCCTGCTGGACTTCAAGTCGCAGAGGGTAGCCCTAAGTGTTGATACGTAACTGGAGTCAGGGAGAACAAGGACTTTTAGCAAGGCCAAGCTTAGAAGGACTTCGTTCTTGCCAACATCTGAGCATCAGAGACAGAAAAAGCTCTACCACAATGTCAGCCGGGCGTAGCTGTTGCATCTGGAGTTAAACTTGACTTTATGCAAGTTAGGACTCACATACATTTCAAAGGTAAAGGAGGCCTCAAACCTGCTCAGCGATTACCTGAATGTGCATTCTCCACCCTGACCAGCTTCCCGGGATATACCTTCCAACAACATCAGTAAAGGTATGGAAAGAGACTGACTTGCGTGTGACTGCGTTATTATCTGCACCCTGAACCACTATAGACTTTGAGGGAACAGTCCCACCTGTGGGGGACTTAACATCTAGCTGCCTAATAACATCCCCTCAGAAGATTCACCCTGCAGCGCTGGTCTATTTGATCAGAAACCACAGGTGGCGTCACGAACTATTCCTAAAATCCCCTGTAAATATCCCCCATTGTATGAGCGCCCAGGGCCACGGACCGAGCTCTGCTGCCAGTGACATCCCCCATAGACTTCCATGGACTCGGTGCCGAGTACCCCATAAGCCCTGGAACCCTGTATTTGGTGCGACTCATATATGACACAAAAGAGACAGTTGAGGAGGCTGTATATGAGACACAAGAGAGACAGGTGAGGAGGCTGTATATGAGACACAAGAGACAGGCGAGGAGGCTGTATATGAGACAGGTGAGGGGGCTTTATATGAGACTCAAGAGAGACAGGTGAGGAGGCTGTATATGAGAAAAGAGTGTCAGGTGAGGAAGCTGTATATGAGACACAAGAGACAGGTGAGGAGGCTGTATTTGAGACACAGAGAGACAGGTGAGGAGGCTGTATATGATACACAAGACAGGTGAGGGGGCTGTATATGAATACAAGAGACAGTGAGGAGGCTGTATATGAGACAAAGAGTCAGGTGAGGAGGCTGTATATGAGACACAAGAGACAGGTGAGGAGGCTGTATATGAGCACAAGAGACAGGTGAGGAGGCTGTATACGAGACACAAGAGACAGGTGAGGAGGCTGTATATGAGATAAGAGATAGATGAGGAGGCTGTATATGAGACACAAAGAGACAGGTGAGGAGGCTGTATATGAGACAAGAGAGACAGAGAGGGGGCTGTATATGAGACACAAGAGACAGGTGAGGAGGCTGTATATGAGACACAAGGAGACAGGTGAGAGGCTGTATTTGAGACACTAAAGAGACAGATGAGGGGCTATATATGAGAACAACAGAGACAGGTGAGGGGCTGTATATGAGACACAAGAGAGTCAGGTGAGGAGGTGTATATGAGACACAAGAGACAGGTGAGGTGGCTGTATATGAGACACAAGAGACAGGTGAGGAGGCTGTATATGAGACACAGGAGAGACAGGTGAGGGGCTGTATATGAGACAAGAGCGTCAGGTGAGGAGGCTGTTTATGAGACACAAGAGAAAGGTGAGGGGCTGTATATGAGACACAAGAGACAGGTGAGGAGGCTGTATATGAGACACAGGAGAGTCAGGTGAGGAGGCTGTATATGAGACACAGAGACAGGTGAGGGGGCTGCATATGAGATACAAGAGACAGGTGATTACGCTGTATAGATACAAGAGACAGGTGAGGGGGCTGTATATGAGACACAAGAGACAGGTGAGGAGCTGTATATGAGACAAGAGAGTCAGGTGAGGAGGCTGTATATGAGACACAAGAGACAGGTGAGGAGACTGTATATGAGACACAAGAGACAGGTGAGGAGGCTGTATATGAGACACAAGAGACAGTGAGGGGCTGTATATGAGACAAGAGACAGGTGAGGGGGCTGTATATTGAGACACAGAGAGACAGGTGAGGAGGCTGTTATTTGAGACACAACGAAGTGAGACAGGTGTGGGGGCTGTATATGAGACACAAGAGAAGGTGAGGGGCTGTATATGAGACAAAAGAAGACAGGTGAGGGGGCTGTATATGAGACACAAAGAGACAGTGAGGAGGCTGTATATGAGACAAGAGACAGGTGAGGAGGCTGTATATGAGACAAGAGAAGATGAGGGGGCTGTATATGAGACACAAGAGACAGGTGAGGAGGCTGTATATGAGACAAAGAGACAGGTGAGGAGGCTGTATATGAGACACAAGAGACAGGTGAGGAGGCTGTATATGAGACAATAGGACAGGTGAGGGTGTATTGAGCACACAAGAGACAGGTGAGGGTGGCTGTATATGAGACACAAGAGACAGGTGAGGAGGTGTATATGAGACACAAGAGACAGGTGAGGAGGCTGTATATGAGACACAAGAGAAGGTGAGGGGTTGTATATCGGCACAAGAGGAGAAGGTGAGGGGGCTGTATATGAGACACAAGAGACAGTGAGGGGCTGTATATGAGACACAAGAGACAAGGTGAGGGGCTGTATATGAGATACAAGAGAGTCAGGTGAGGAGGCTGTATATGAATACAAGAGACAGGTGAGGGTGGCTGTATATGAGACAAGAGATCAGGTGAGGAGGCTGTATATGAGACAAGAGAGTCAGGTGAGGAGGCTGTATATGAGACACAAGAGACAGGTGAGGAGGCTTATATGAGACACAAGAGACAGGTGAGGAGGCTGTATACGAGACACAAGAGACAGGTGAGGGGCTGTATATGGATACCAAGAGAAGATGAGGAGGCTGTATATGAGACACAAAGAGACAGGTGAGGAGGCTGTATATGAGACACAAGAGACAGGTGAGGGGGCTGTATATGAGACACAAGAGACAGGTGAGGGATTGTAATGAGGCACAAGAGAGACAGTTGAAGAGGCTGTATATGAGACACTAAGAGACAGGTGAGGGGCTTATATGAGACACAAGAGACAGGTGAGGGGACTGTATATGAGACAAGAGAGTCAGGTGAGGAGGTGTATATGAGACAAAGAAAAGTGGTGGTTTTTTTTTTTTTTTTTTTTTTTTTTTTTTTTTTTTTTTTTTTTTTTTTTTTTTTTTTTTTTTTTTGGGGGGGGGGGGGGGGGGGGGGGGGGGGGGGGGGGGGGGGGGGGGGGGGGGGGGGGGGGGGGGGGGGGGGGGGGGGGGGGGGGGGGGGGGGGGGGGGGGGGGGGGGGGGGGGGGGGGGGGGGGGGGGGGGGGGGAGACACAAGAGACAAGTGAGGGGGCTGTATATGAGACAAGAGACAGGTGAGGGGGCTGTATTTGAGACACAGAGAGACAGGTGAGGAGGCTGTATTTGAGACACAGACGGGTGAGGAAGCTGTATATGAAACACAGGAAAGATGGGTAGGAGGCTGTATATGAGACACAAGAGATAGATGAAGGGGCTGTATATGAGACAAAAGAGACAGGTGAGGGGCTGTATATGACACAAAAGAGACAGTTGAGGAGGCTGTATATGAGACACAAGAGAGACAGGTGAGGGGACTTTATATGAGACTCAAGAGAGACAGGTGAGGAGGCTGTATATGAGAAAAGAGTGTCAGGTGAGGAAGCTGTATATGAGACACAAGAGACAGGTGAGGAGGCTGTATTTGAGACACAGAGAGACAGGTGAGGAGGCTGTATTTGAGACACAGACGGGTGAGGAGGCTGTATATGAGATACAAGAGAGACAGGTGAGGGGGCTGTATTTGAGACACAAGAGACAGGGGAGGAGGCTGTATATGACACACAAGAGACAGTTGAGGGGCTGTATATGAGACAAAAAGAGTCAGGGAGGAGGCTGTATATGAGACAAGAGGACAGGTGAGGAGGCTGTATATGAGATACAGAGAGGAACAGGTGGATGAGAGCTGTATATAAGACAAAAGAGAGAGGTGAGGATGCTGTATATGAGACAAGAGAGTCAGGTGAGGAGGCTGTATATGAGCACAAGAGACAGGTGAGGAGGCTGTATATGAGATACAGGGAGACAGGTGAGGAGGCTGTATATGAGACACAAGAGAGACAGTGTGGGGGTTGTATATGAGACACAAGAGACAGGTGAGGTGGCTGTATATGAGACACAAGAGACAGGTGAGGGGGCTGTATATGAGACACAAGAGACAGGTGAGGAGCCTGTATATGAGACACAAGAGACAGGTGAGGAGGCTGTATATGAGACACAGAGACAGGTGAGGGGGCTGTATATGAGACACGAGTGACAGGAGAGGGGGCTGTATATGAGACCAAGAGACAGGTGAGGAGGCTGTATATGAGACACAAGAGACAGGTGAGGAGGCTGTATATGAGACAAAACAAGAGAAAGGTGAGGGGTTGTATATGAGCACAAGAGAGACAGGTGAGGGGGCTGTATATGAGACACAGAGAGACAGGTGAGGAGGCTGTATATGAACACAAGAGACAGGTGAGGGGGCTGTATATGAGACACAAGAGAAAGGTGAGGGGTTGTATATCAGGCACAAGAGAGGACAGGTGAGGGGCTGTATATGAGACACAAGAGACAGGTGAGGGGCTGTATATGAGACACAAGAGACAGGTGAGGAGGCTGTATATGAGATACAAGAGAGTCAGGTGAGGAGGCTGTATATGAGATACAAGAGACAGGTGAGGTGGCTGTATATGAGACAAGAGAGTCAGGTGAGGAGGCTGTATATGAGACAAGAGAGTCAGGTGAGTAGGCTGTATATGAGACACAAGAGACAGGTGAGGAGGCTTTATATGAGACACAAGAGACAGGTGAGGGGGCTGTATATGAGACACAAGAGACAGGTGAGGGGGCTGTATATGATACACAAGAGACAGGAGAGGAGGCTGTATATGAGACACAAAAGACAGGTGAGGAGGCTGTATATGAGACACAAGAGACAGGTGAGGGGGCTGTATATGAGACACAAGAGACAGGTGAGGGATTGTACATGAGGCACAAGAGAGACAGTTGAGCGGGCTGTATATGAGACACAAGAGACAGGTGAGGAGGCTGTATATGAGACACAAGAGACAGGTGAGGGGACTGTATATGAGACAAGAGAGTCAGGTGAGGAGGCTGTATATGAGACAAGAGAGATGTGTGGCCCAGCTTCGCAAGGCACACCTGTCTCCTGGAAAATGCACAGGAAGGTAACTGTAAAGCCTGATATTCATTCACGCACACTTCTCAGCATTGCCACTAGAGGCATATCAGACTATTTAAGTAGTGTGACGTAGCAAAGTTAGTCAGTCAAGCCTAGGGTGGCTCAGGAGTGAGTCATCCCATCCATCTTCAGATTAGTCTTGGAGGGAGAGGAGAGAAGACTGAACCCACACAGAGCTTGTGTAGCTCATCTGACAAGAAAGTGGAGGCTAGTACGGGTGAAGTGAATCATCCTAGCCTAGTCAGAGCTACCCCTTAACCTGCTACTCAGAACAATCTGCCTGTGTTCCTAAGAAAGAAGGAAGGAAAGGAATTACAGCAGTTATACCAACGAGTCAACTGAGAACAGGTCAGTGAGCACTGAAGGAAAGCTGACCTTTGTACGATTGCTACACGTGCTTATGTTAAGGGCGAGAGCAGGGCGAAGGGCGAGTGGAGAAGTAAGAGTGACAAAGGGACAAATCACCCTCACTCAATTAAACCGGACACCGGGGTCCGAAGCATTGCTAGCGCTTCACGCCTAGTAATAAGAAAACCGGAGGCTTTCTGCACTACAAGTCGCAGAAGGTAGCCCTAAGCGCTGATACGTAACCGGAGTCAGGGAGAACAGGGACTTTGAGCAGGACCCTGCAAAAGTAAGGACTTAGTTCTCTCATCATCTGATAATCAGAGACATAGAAGGCTCCACCACAATGTTGGCCGGGCATAGTTGCTACAGAAAGAGTTGCACTTGACTTTATGCAAGTTGTACTCACACACATTAAAAGGATAAAGGAGGCCTCTAACCTGCTCAACAGTTTTCCTGAATGTGCATTCTCCAACCTAACCAGCTTCCCGGGACATACCTGCAACATCTACAAGTAAAGGTATGGAAAGAGATTGCATTGTGTGTGACTGAATTCTTATCTGCACCCTGCATCACCACCATAGACTTTGAGGGACCAGTCCCACCTGTGGGGGACCTAACACCTAGCTGCCATAACATCCCCTCAGAGATCTACCCTGCAGCGCTGGTCAATCAGATCAGAAACCACAGGTGTTCTAATCTACAATCCCCTGTAAATATCCCCCATTGCATGACCGCCAGGGCCACGGACCGAGCTCTGCTGCCAGTGACAACTCCCATAGACTTCCATGGGCTCGGCTCCGAGTACCCCATAGCCCTGGTACCACACATGTGGTGCGCGTCATCTAAACTGGCGTCACGAACAGGATGCGAAGCTTGCAAATTGTGAGTCCTGTGTTGCCTATATTGACTGTGTTGTGCAGAAAAGACTGTTTGCTGTTTTGTCATTTTTGGCGCCATTACCGCATTTTGTCGCCATATTCGCGTCCTGAGGCGCTGGTGAAGAAGGTGGGCGTGCATTTGTGGGCGTACCTGAAAGAGTGCGCTGTTTTCCTGAACACGCCCCCAACGCTGACGCAGCGGCAGGTCCTGTGTGAGCGGCAGTGAACGCTCTGACATCAGAGCGCCAGCGACTCAGATCCCGTCTCCACCGCTGTGTCTGTAGAGCTGCAGCCTTTGGAAAAGGTAGGCTCCGATTGAAGAGGGGGGCGCCAACATGTCGCAGCAACCGGCAGACAGCGCGGCCCCGGCCGGTGGCCCCAATGTTTTACCACTTGGCGTTGTAGCGCAGGATGGAAATGTGGGCCCCTCACCTGGTCCTGTGGTCCCGCTCATGCCGCTAACGCTCCCATACATGCCTGGAGCGAAGTGGCTCCCTCAGTACAGCGGCGAGCCAGACACCCTGTCAGGGTTCAAACGGAAAATATGCAGTATACTGGAAATGTACTCAATGACAGAGAAGCAAAAAGCTGCAGTGGTAATAGGGCAGTTAGCTGGTGCTGCTGAGAGAGAAGTAGAGACTTGGACCACTGCAGACCAGGAGTCGGTGCCTGCGATTCTCTTAAAGCTGCAGACTATCTTTGAGGACCGCACAGAAACAGACCTCCGGATGGCATTTTACCAATGCTCTCAGAGACCAGGTGACAGTATTAGGGACTACGCCTGCCGGCTACAGGGGGCCCTGCGAGCTCTCAAACAGGTTAACCCTATAAGTGCCATTGATGAAAGCAAAATGTTGAAAGAACAATTTGTACGGGGACTGAGGTCCCAAGCGGAAGGCAGGACTGTGAACTGGTGGTCCTTGGATCATCCTGATGCTACCTTTGATGCCCTAAAGGATATGGCTATAAAAGGACTGCGACCCCTGGAAAAGCCTGAGGTGGCAACTCAGTATCACCCGGGTGAAGCCACTCTAAAGCCGGCAGTACCCACTTTTTCCCCGCTGGTGGCAGAAGCCAAAACGCAGGTGGCACCCCCTACTGAGTTGGACTGTCTGCGCTCAGAAGTGCGCCAGCTGACTAAAAACCTGGCCACTGTAATGAGTGCCCTGCAACTGCGGAAAGAGGAAGGAGGAAAGATCCTGCTAGCCGACTGTCCAGAGGATGTCCCTTGGATGAACCGGAGGAAATGGAGGACGTCACCTCACCGGAGGACAACGCCACCCCCAGGAGCGACCCTGATCAGCACCATCCTCGCCGAGAGATCATCTGCTACCACTGCAACGAACAGGTCATATGGCTCAGCAGTGTCCTTTAAACGAGCAGAACTTGGGTCAGAGGGCCAACACCCAGAGTAGACTCATCAGGCCCCTTAGACTGGAACCGCAGGTTTGTGGGAGGAAGGCCCTACCTGTCCATCATTCTGGACGGGATCGCAATCCCTGCACTGCTAGACACTGGATCTCAGGTGACCATCATACCTGATGTCCTTTATAATAAGTTTTGGTCCATGGACAGTCTCCAGCCCCCGAGCCCTGACTTTACAGTGTACGCCTCTAATGGTCTCCCTGTTGAAATACTCGGAGCCAAAAACGTGGACGTAAAGGTGGGCAGAGTGGAGCTGGAGGATCAGGGACTTTTGGTAGTAAAGACTGTAAATGAGGAAAATGGCTTAAATGTGGTTTTAGGTACTAACATAATTTAGTAACTGTCTGGGAGAAGTTGTGTTTTTGCTCCAACAGCTCGCTGACGTTGCCAAGCCAAAGCAGGAGGGAGTGATCCAGAGGGAGATCCAGGCCCTGATGTGCCAGCAGCAAGCGAAGCTTACAGATGGTGAAATTGGTAATGTACGGGTAACGGACCCGAACCCCATTGTGATACCCCCAATGAGTGAAATGCTAATATGGTGTAGAGCAGCAATAGGCCTGAGAGGACAGAACTACCAAGCAGTAGTAGAGCCCCATCGTTCAGAGCACAGACCTACACTCTTGACTGCTAGAGGGGTAGTGGAAGTAATAAATGGGAGAGTACCAGTACGACTTCTCAACTGGGGAGAAGATGAAGTAAATTTACCACGTTATGCCACTGTTGCTAAATTACATACCGTAGATAACAATTCTATTCTTACAACCGAGTCCTTAGCCTCCCGCCAACCAGCGGAGGATAATGACCCAGCAACCCAGGTGGCGGATTGGTGTCAGCAGCTCCATGTCGGGACAGACACCACTTCCGCCCACCAGAAACAGGGAGTACTACGGGTGGTACAGGAGTACGCACAGGTATTTAGCAAACACCCACTTGACTTTGGGACAATTAAGGGAGTACAGCATCATATCCCTACAGGCAGTCATCCTCCCATCAAAGAGCGGTACAGGCCTATACCTCCAGCACACTATCAGAAAGCTAAGGAAATGTTGCGTGACATGAAGGAAGCCGGGGTGATAAGGGATAGTTGTAGTCCCTGGGCAGCACCTCTAGTCCTAGTTAAGAAAAAGGATGGAAGCATGAGAATGTGTGTAGATTACAGACAAGTAAATCGCATAACACATAAAGATGCATACCCATTACCACGCATTGAGGAATCCTTAGCTGCTTTGAAAACGGCTAACTACTTTTCCACCCTCGACCTCACTAGTGGGTACTGGCAAGTAGCTGTGGCTGAGGAGGATCGGGAGAAGACGGCGTTCACCACCCCAATGGGACTCTGTGAGTTTGACAGAATGCCGTTTGGACTCAGCAGTGCCCCGGGAACATTCCAGAGAGTGATGGAGAGCTGCCTGGGACATCTTAACTTTGAAACCGTGTTGCTGTACCTGGACGACGTAATTGTGTACTCCAAGACGTATGAGGATCATCTGAAACACCTGGCAGAGGTATTCGAGTCACTGTCCAAGTATGGATGAAACTGAAGCCCTCAAAGTGCCATCTGCTTAAACGAAAGGTACAGTACTTGGGGCATATTGTCAGTTCCGAAGGAGTAGCGCCAGACCCCGAGAAGGTCACGGCCATCCAGAAATGGCCAGAGCCGAAGAATCTCAAGGAGGTGCGCCAGTTCCTGGGATTGACAGGTTACTACAGGAGGTTTGTAAAAGATTACACCAAGAAAGCAGCGCCTCTGCAGGACCTCCTGGTAGGACAACCCCTCAAAAGCAGAAATCCTCCATTCCATTGGGGTAAAGAACAAGCTGAGGCATTCAAAGAGATGAAAGAGATCCTGACAGGCGATGAAATCTTGGCCTACCCTGATTACAGCCATCCGTTCCTGCTGTACACTGATGCCAGTAACGAAGGATTGGGAGCGGTCCTCAGTCAAAAGCAGAATGGCCAAGAAAAAGTCATTGCATATGCAAGCAGGAAGCTCCGGCCAACTGAGAGGAACCCAGAAAACTATAGCAGCTTCAAGTTGGAGTTCCTGGCGCTGGTCTGGCTATTACAGAAAGATTCAAGCATTACCTTGCCTCCAGCAAGTTCACTGCGTACACAGACAATAGCCCCTTGACGCATCTTGAAACAGCCAAGCTGGGAGCCATGGAGCAACGTTGGATGGCTCGGCTGTCAAACTATCAATTTACCATCAAGTACAGGGCGGGCCGTAAAAATGCCAACGCTGACGCCTTGTCCAGAATGCCGCATGAATCCGACACGAAGGAAGAATCGGATGACCTGGAAGAGATTGAGCTACCTGCATTCCACAGAAATGGGATGATCCATGAGCAACGAGTCCACGGAAAGCGGTGTGGAAAGACGTTAAAACCCCTTACCTCATCACAGCTGGAAGGAGACTCAGGACAGCGATCCAGTGGTCAGCCGTACAAGGAGCTGATAAGACAGGAAGGTTCCTCCTTGGAGAAAGATGCACCTATACCAGCAAAACTCCTGTGGAACGAGAGAAGCCGGTTGTTCATATACCGTGAGAAGTTGTGCAGGAGATAAGTGACCCAAGGACCCATGAGATGGTTTGGCAGATAGTGGTCCCCAGAGCAGACATCCAAATGGTGTTAGAAGCCTACCACGATCAAGCGGGACACTTTGGCTGGAAAAAGCTGGAGACCCTGTTGAGGTGTCGGTTCTACTGGGCAGGGATGCGCAGCTCTATTGAGAAGTGGTGCCGGAACTGTGGGCCCTGTGGCCTCAGACGAAAAGACTACTGTAGTCAGAGGGCACCCCTGCAGCCTATCCAGACGACTCGTCCCTTGGAGATCGTGGCATTGGACCATGTCAAGTTGTCACCAAGCAGGTCGGGATACTCATATGCCCTGACCATGGTGGATCACTATTCCAAATTTCTGGTGGTCGCCCCTGTCAAAGATCTGACAGCAGAGACAGCAGCAAAGACCTTCCAAGCAAGTTTCTGCAGACCACACTGATATCCAGAGCAGGTACTGACTGATCAAGGTCCAGCCTTTGAAGCTGAACTGTTCAAGGAATTCTGTCACTTGTATGGGTGTAAGAAGATCAGAACAACACCGTACCACCCTCAAACCAATGGCCTTTGTGAAAAGATGAATCACATTGTCTGAAATCTGTACCACTGGA
>JARQOD010012523.1:0-19264 GCA_033576555.1 Oophaga sylvatica | reverse complement strand
TTCTTTCTTCCTCTGGCAGAGTTCGCTCTTAACAACAGGCGGAGCGAGTCCACTGGTAAATCCCCGTTTTTTGGGGCATATGGTTTTCATCCCCAGTTTTGTACTTTCAATGGGGGGGGCCCTTCTGGGGTTCCTGAGGAGGAGAGTTATCGTCGTCACTTGCTTCAGTGTGGAGAGGTGATTGAATAATCTGAGTGCTATGGGGAACCGTTACAAACGTATGGCTGATAGGAGAGAGTTTCTGGTCCAGATCTGAATGTGAACGATCTGGTATGGTTGTCTACCAGGAATATAAAACTTAAAGTTCCCTCCTGGAAACTGGGTCCCAGATTCATCGGGCCGTACAGGATCAGTTCCATAATTAATCCTGTGGCATTTGTTGGACCTCCCTCCTACGTTTAAATCCACAATGTGTTCCACAAGTCATTACTTTAGAGGTACGTGGCACCAGTCATACCGTCACTCTACCTCCTCCTCCAGTGGTGGTCAATGGTAACTTGGAGTTTCAAGTGTAAAGATCATTGACTCACGTCTGAATCGCCGGTCCCTTCAGTACTTGGTGCATTGGAAGGGGGTATGGTCCAGAGGAGAGGAGTGGGTTCCTGCGTCTGACATTAACGCAGATCGTTTGGTTCGGACCTTCCACAGAACTCACCCGGGCAGACCTGGCCCTGAGGATCCGGAGGCCCTCGTAGAAGGGGGGTAACTGTCATGTGTGCATCGCCACGAAATCGTCGCGGTTGCACATTCTGACTTCTCACAGCTGAGTTGCTGTTTCTTTGTGTTTGGCAGTGAGGGAGTTAATTCTGTCTGTGCTCAGTTCTGGGACTGGGTGCAGTTTCTCCGGCTGCAATTGATTATTTGTTGATTGGTTTCCTTAAATCCTGGTTGTCTGTTTTGGGAGTTGCCAGTGAAATTCTTCATGCAACCACAGATAGGATTGTATCTGTATAGACTTAAGTTAAAGAGCTCCTTAGTTGTTTTAAGCTCAACTTGGTTAGAATTTTTTATACCCCAGACCATTTATGTTCCTTCTGTGTTTGAGTGTGTATGCGAGTCTGTGTTTTCTCCAGTCTGTCCTATATGTCTAATCTGTGTATTTAGCAGAGATCAGTCCATATCCCTTTGGTGGTAGTCAGTATCCTTCTTAGGACTGATTACAGGGTTCAGGGACTGATAGGAGACAGGGTTAGGCTGGAGACTTGGACCTCTGAACCATTATCAGTACCTCCAAGGTGAGGGACTAGTTAGGACCCCAGTTTAGGGTCAGGTTAGACCCCCCGGGCCTCCTCTTTCCTGTGACAGTGTATCAAGTCCTCAAGATTACCCTGAGTTCAACGGATATGTGTCAGGTAAATCTATTCTATACTTACATGCTGATGTTGCTATACTAGTTGTTGTATAGAGTGTTGTTCCTGTATTAATTGTTTACTGACATTGTATACATATCATTAGACAGCGTGACAATATTGCCCTCTACTCCTCTGTTATGTTACGGTAGTGAGGATGCAGGTAAAAAGGAAATACACCAGAGCAGTTGGAATCTATGGGATTGCAGTACCCTGACTAACCACCACAATAGAGGCAGCCGTGGAGCGTTACCTACGTTGGTCCTAGACGCCTCGTCACAGCCTGAGAAAACTAACTACACCTAAAGATAAAATAGGAAAGTATCTGCCCCGTAGCAGAACCCCAAAGATAATAGAAAGCCCCCAAACATTTAATGGCGGTTTAGACAAGAGGAAATACTGACACAGAAAGAAAATAGTATGAGCAAACGCTGGGGCCCAAACTATCTAAATAGAAAAGGACGGAAGGGTACTTACTGCAATCCCAGAAAATCCTGAAAAAACACAACTCTACTAATTTCAAAATCACCTGAGATCACACGACCTCTACCACCTAAATTAGCTCTCTGGTGTAACAAAAACAGCAGCCACTGAAAAAACTGGAAAAAGCAAAAGTACAAAACACAGTGGCTGAACTAAACTGAGAGGGCAAAAGCCCCCGGAGGGGACCCAGAAGGCCCCCACAGAAGTGCAGGACCAAATGCAAAAATATAGCAAAAACACAAAATAAGAAATTGTCTTATCTGATAGCAGGAGATGCAGACACGACACAGCAGGCTACAAGGGAAACTGGAAAGAAGGATTCAGACCAGAACAATTGATCACCGGCAACCCTGATGGGAAAATGATTCCCTTAAATAAGACCAATCAGTAACACCTGATTCCCAGTCCTCACAATCCTCACTAGTATCGCTTGTAACCACCAGAGGGAGCCTCTGCTCAGAACTCATCTCAAACCCATTCACAACAGTACCCCCCCCTTGAGGAGGGGTCACCGAACCCTCATTTGAGCAACCAGGTCGGTCAGGATGAGTTCTATGATACGCACGGATAAGTCTCCTAGCATGGATGTCCGAAGCAAACACCCAAGAATTATCTTCCTGACCATAACCTCTCCATTTAACCAAATACTGGAGTCTTCGTCTAGAAAAACGAGAATCCAATATTTTCTCAACCACATACTCCAGATTGCCCTCAACCAAAACAGGGTCAGGAGGCACAGCAGCAGGAACCACTGGCTCAACAAACCTCTTCAACAAGGACTTGTGGAACACGTTATGGATCTTAAATGTCCCTGGAAGAAGCAAACGAAAAGAAACAGGATTAATAATCTCCATGATCTTATAAGGTCCAATGAACCTAGGCTTAAATTTAGGAGATGCTACTCTCATAGGAATATTCTTTGAGGACAACCAGACCAAGTCCCCCACTTTAAACCGAGGACCATCAGTCCTATGCCGGTTAGCAAACCGCTGGGCCCTCTCCTGAGAGAGGGACAACCTCTCCACCACCTGGTCCCAAATCTGCTGCATACGCTCAACAACAGAGTCAACACCTGGACAGACAGAAGCCTCCGTCTGTCCTGAAGAAAATCGAGGTGAAACCCAGAATTACAGAAAAACGGAGACATCAAAGTGGCAGAGCTAGCCCTATTATTAAGAGCAAACTCAGCCAAAGGCAAAAAAGAGACCCAGTCATCCTGATCAGCAGACACAAAGCATCTTAGATAAGTCTCCAATGTCTGGTTTGTTCTCTCAGTTTGACCATTGGTCTGAGGATGAAATGCCGAGGAGAAAGACAATTGAACACCCAGTTTAGAACAAAAAGTCCTCCAAAATCTGGAAACAAACTGGACTCCTCTGTCAGACACAATGTTCTCAGGAATGCCGTGTAAACGAACCACGTGCTGAAGGAACAACGGCACCAATTCAGAGGAGGAAGGCAACTTAGGTAATGGCACAAGATGTATCATTTTGGAAAACCTATCACAAATTACCCAGATGGTGGTCATTCTCTGAGAAACAGGAAGATCGGAAATGAAATCCATAGAGATATGGGTCCATGGTCTCTTGGGCACAGGCAATGGCATCAACAAACCACTAGAGCGAGAGCAAGGCTTGGAGCGAGAGCAAGTCCCGCAGGACTGCACAAATTCCCTGACATCGCGAGACAAGGTAGGCCACCAAAAGGACCGACTAACCAAGTCTCTGGTACCAAAAATTCCGGGATGCCCAGCCAATGCGGAACAATGAATCTCAGACATCACACTCTTTTTCCATTGGTCCGGGACAAACAATTTTCCAACAGGGCAGCGCTCGGGCTTATCCTCCTGACACCCCTCCAGAGCAAGTCTCAAATTGGGCGAGATGGTGGAAAGAACTACACCCTCCTTCAAAATAACAGAGGGATCAGATAGCTCAGGAGAGTCCGCAAGGAAACTCCTCGAGAGGGCATCCGCCTTAACATTCTTAGTGCCAGGAAGAAAGGAAACCACAAAATTAAAACGTGTGAAAAACAAGGCCCACCTGGCCTGTCTAGGATTGAGTCGCTTGGCAGATTCCAGATAGACCAGATTCTTATGGTCCGTAAGGACCACCACCTGATGTTTGGCTCCCTCCAGCCAATGTCTCCACTCTTCAAAAGCCCACTTCATGGCCAATAACTCCCGATTACCCACGTCATAATTACGTTCAGTAGGAGAAAATTTTCGAGAGAAAAAGGCACAAGGGTTACTTTTAGAGGTCTCTGTTTTGGGACAAAACGGCACCTGCCCCAATTTCAGAGGCATCAACCTCCACCTGAAATGGCAGAGAAACATCAGGCTGCCGTAGAACAGGAGCAGAAGTGAATCTCTGCTTAAGTTCCTGAAACGCAGAGACTGCCTCAGGAGGCCAATTCACCACATCAGAACCCTTTCTGGTCAAATCAGTTAATGGTTTAACAATAACAGAGAAATTACCAATAAATTTACGATAAAAATTGGCAAAACCCAAAAATCTCTGAAGAGCCTTTAATGAAGTAGGTTGGACCCAATCACAGATGGCCTGAACCTTGACCGGGTCCATTTCAATAACAGATGGGGACAAAATGAATCCCAGAAATGAGATCTTCTGTACGCCAAAAAGACACTTTGATCCCTTCACATACAGAGCATTCTCTCTCAAAATCTGGAATACAGTTAGAACATGTTTCACATGAGAGTCCCAGTCATTAGAAAAAATCAAGATATCATCCAAATAAACAATCAGAAACTTGTCCACAAAATCCCTGAAAATGTCATTCATGAAGGACTGGAAGACGGAAGGAGCATTAGTGAGCCCAAAGGGCATCACAAGGTACTCAAAATGCCCTTCAGGGGTGTTAAATGCCGTCTTCCATTCATCCCCGTGCTTAATGCGAATAAGGTTATACGCTCCCCTGAGGTCAAGCTTGGTAAACCAAGTAGCGTTTTTCACCCTGGAAAACAGGTCAGAAATCAAGGGTAACGGGTATTGATATTTCACAGTAATATTGTTCAAGAGACGATAATCAATACACGGCCTTAATGAACCATCTTTTTTGGCCACAAAGAAAAAACCGGCACCTAAGGGTGAAGAGGATGGTCTGATATGACCCTTCTCCAATGATTCCTTGATATAAGACCGCATAGCGTCATGTTCAGTACAGACAAGTTAAAAAGGCGACCTTTAGGGAATTTACTACCCGGCACTAATTCAATAGCGCAGTCATAGCTCCTATGGGGAGGTAAGGATGCAGATTTACTTTCGCTAAACACATCAGAAAATCAAACAAAAAGTCAGGAACATCCTCAGCCTGGGGGGAGGCAGAAAAAACAGGAGTGTTTGGCACTAACACATTGGCAGCCCCAACTGGTTACAGACACAGATTTCCAATCCAAAACAGGATTATGAGACTGTAACCAAGGGAAACCCAGCACTATAATGTCATGCAGATTATATAGAACCAAAAATTTGCAGCACTCCTGGTGATCAGGTTCAACCCTCATTATCACCTGAGTAGAAAACTGGGGTTTATTCTCAGCCAAAGGGGTAGAATCGATCCCCAGTAAAGGAATAGACTTCTGTAGGGGTATCAAGGAAAACCCACAACGTTTAGCAAAATCATAATCCATCAGGTTAATAGCTGCTCCAGAATCAACGAAAGCCTGAGCAGAAAATGAGGACAGAGAGCATATCAGAGTGACAGTTAATAAAAACTTAGTCTGAACACTACCCAAGACAACTGAGCGTGCAAAATGTCTTCCCCGCTTAGGGCAGACTGAAATAGCATGAGAGGCATCACCACAGTAGAAACATAACCCATTGCGCTTTCGAAACTCATGACGCTGTGCCCCAGACACCACTCCATCACACTGCATGGGCTCAGCAGCTGGCTCACAAGGCAACACCACTCCACGCATACTTCTCCGCTCACGCAAACGTCTGTCAATTTGAATCGCCAATGACATAGAATCATTGAGACCAGAGGGGACAGGGAATCCCACCATAACATCCTTTACATTATCCGACAGACCCTTCCGGAAAAGGGCCGCCAAAGCGTCGTCATTCCATTTGGTCAGGACTGCCCACCTACGGAATCTCTGACAGTATAACTCAGCGTCATCAAGCCCCTGATTTAATGCCAACAAGGCTTTTTCAGCTTGGTCAGTGACATTAGGCTCATCGTACAATAACCCCAAAGCCTGAAAAAATGCATCAACATCACTCAAAACAGGATCCCCAGGTATCAGGGAAAAAGCCCAATCCTGAGGATCGCCGCGCAGGAGAGAGATGATAATTTGAACCTGCTGCGCTGCGTTTCCTGAGGACTTAGATTTTAAGGCAAGAAACAATTTACAATTATTTTTGAAATTCTGAAACTTAGCTCGATCCCCTAAAAACAAATCTGGCATGGGGATCCTAGGTTCCACAACAGGCAACCTAGCAAGATAGGTAGCAATACTCTGAACCTCAGTGGCAAGCTGATCCACACGGCCAGACAACTGTGCAAACTCCATTGGGAAAAAGATCCTCCCCAGCACCCAGAGATACAGAGGGAAAAAAAAAATGCAACAAACAGAAAAATATCTCTGACAACTTTTCTTCCTTCAAAATATTTTTTCCCTTCTGTGAGTACCATACAATTTTAAGGCCGGTGATACTGTTATGTTACGGTAGCTGAGGAGTGCAGGTAAAAAAGGAAATACACCAGAGCAGTTGGAATCTATGGGATTGCAGTACCCTGACTAACCACCACAACTAGAGGCAGCCGTAGAGCGTTCCTACGTTGGTCCTAGACGCCTCGTCACAGCCTGAGAAACTAACTACACCTAAAGATAGAAATAGGAAAGCTATCTGCCCCGGAGCAGAACCCCAAAGATAATAGAAAGCCCCCAAACATGTAATGGCGGTTAGACAAGAGGAAATACTGACACAGAAAGAAAATAGTATGAGCAAACGCTGGGGCCCAAACTATCTAAATAGAAAAGGACAGGAAGGGCACTTACTGCAATCCCAGAAAACCCTGAAAAACACCAACTCTACTAATTTCAAAATCACCTGAGATCACACGACCTCTACCACCTAAATTAGCTCTCTTGTGTAACAAAAACAGCAGCCACTGAAAAAACTGGAAAAAGCAAAAGTACAAAACACAGTGGCTGAACTAAACTGAGAGGGCAAAAGCCCCCGGAGGGGACCCAGAAGGCCCCCACAGAAGTGCAGGACCAAATGCAAAAATATAGCAAAAACACAAAATAAGAAATTGTCTTATCTGATAGCAGGAGATGCAGACACGACACAGCAGGCTACAAGGGAAACTGGAAAGAAGGATTCAGACCAGAACAATTGATCACCGGCAACCCTGATGGGAAAATGATTCCCTTAAATAAGACCAATCAGTAACACCTGATTCCCAGTCCTCACAATCCTCACTAGTATCGCTTGTAACCACCAGAGGGAGCCTCTGCTCAGAACTCATCTCAAACCCATTCACAACACTCCTCTTTGGTCAGACCTCATCTGGAATACTGTGTCCAGTTTTGGGCACCACATTTTAAAAAAGACATCAACAAACTGGAGCAAGTTCAAAGAAGAGCCACCAGAATGGTGACCGGTCTGCAAACCATGTCCTATGAGGAACGGTTGCAGGATTTGGGAATGTTTAGCTTGCAAAAAAGAAGACTGAGAGGAGACTTAATAGCTGTCTACAAATATCTCAAGGGCTGTCACATTGTAGAAGGATCATCTTTATTCTCATTTGCACAAGGAAAGACTAGAAGCAATGGGATGAAACTGAATGGGAGGAGACACAGATTAGATATTAGAAAAAACTTTTTGACAGTTAGGGTGATCAATGAGTGGAACAGGCTGCCACAAGAGGTGGTGAGTTCTCCTTCAATGGAAGTCTTCAAACAGAGCTGGACAGACATTTGTCTGGGATGATTTAGAGAATCCTGCTTTGAGCAGGGGGTTGGACCAGAGGGCCCAGGAGGTCCCTTCCAACTTTACCATTCTATGATTCTATGATATGGTTGGGTTGTAAGACTAGACTAATGCAATGATGCATTAGCCAACAATTTTTAACAGGGATGTGGAAAAAATAACAAACATTGGTAGAAATCATAAATGTAACAAAATAATAATCTTTTTCCATAGCCCATATACCACCAGCTAAGTACCATATGGTCTTTGTAGGCATTCAGATGAGTGCAAATATGCGTTACACAACATTGTGTAAAAATAAATGTTCACAAAGAACTAGCATTTCTCTCAATATCAACAGATAATGAAAATAACAAACGTTCACTATGCCTACTGAACAGCATATTGCTAGCATATGTTGTTTACAGGCATCTAGATTACTGCAAATGTCTTAGACACAAGAGGAGGTTAAAGTAAATATAAAACCATTACTAACTGGTTTTTAAAACCTAAAAAATAAGTTACATACTAAATCACAGCTGGTGGTATGTGGGTGGTGGGGTTGGCGGCTTCCCATCATCTCTTTGTGGTTGGCTTGGGTGACCATCTTCACAATCACCCTGTTGGGGTGGATTTTCTGGGCCTGAGCTAACATCTGGTCATGGTCAGGTTGGTATGTGGGCACATTGTCATACAGATAAGGGAGATTATATTCCTGTGTAAGATGATACTCCCGAGAATCATACCCCCCAATATGACCATGTTGAGCAGATCCAGGTTGGGACCAGCCTCCAACACTGGATGTGTACAAGTGGCCATATTGGGAAGTCAGATTAAAGGCAGCCATTTGACCTTGTTGTTGCCAACGTTGTTTCGGTGGGGGAATGGGTAGAGGTGTAGGCGCCTGTGCAGGAAGATCATCAGATCTGTTGGGAAATGAAGGGGACTAGAACATGTTGGAGAGGTGAGCCCAAACTGCACACGTGTTATGTGGTGTGATGTATGTACTTACGGTTTGAGATCCAGAATAGGTGCAAGAAAACCCAGCCTGTCAAAGAAATTGTACTTTCACTTTCTGGGTGCTGATGACCCGCCCTTGGTCCTCTGCTGGCGTTGGCGCCTGAATTGGTCGCGGCTGCTTCTCCATCTACTCATAACATCATCCACTGCAATGAGACATATAATCATTTAGCTAGATGGACAAAGCCTAATTATTCTACAGACACGTTATATAGTCATGGGGGCCTAGTAGGATGTGACTATACTAACATTTTGACGCCAAAGAAAACCAAAAAAACATTTGTGGGGCTAATTCGGCGCTAGAACTACGCTGTGACCGTTAAGAAGGTTGTACAAAAATCAAGTAACTTACTAATTCGCTGCTGCTGCTCCTCGCGTGGGCTGTCACCAAAGTGGAGAAACCTCTGCCCACAGATGCGCCTCCATGCCGCCTCTTTCCTTGCGCGGTCAGCTAATGTGCATCTCTTTGGTGCCAAATTTCGGGCCTCTCCTGCACCAACACTCTCAACATCTCCACATTGCTGAGCGTAGGCATCATGGCCGACTCCGTGGAGGCGTTCTTCCGGGATGTCTGCCGTTCTTTTTCAGCTAATTTGCATGTGTTGCACCATTTCCTGTTAGCTGCAGAAGTCTTCCATATTTCTCGCAAGTCACACCCCTGGTCCGTGTGTAATCCATTGTTTTCTCGCACCCATACTTTCATTGGCGTACAACGGGCGTAATACGCGTACAATCGCAGCATGCTGCGGGTCTCGCACCGTAAGATACGCCCGAGAAAAATAAGCATGATCAGAGCTGCCCCATAGAGAAGTATGGGTCGGTGTGTAATGCGTGGTTTTCACGCCTCTCACTCGTCCGTATTCCTCCTTAGGCCAGGATCACACATGCGAGGAAATCGTCCGACACTCGCATGTGAAATCCCAGCTCTGGTGCCGGCACTCAAGAGAGGAGCGAGCGGCTGCATAGAAATACATGAACCTGTACACTCCACTCCCGAGTGCCGGCGCTGGGATTTCACATGCGAGTGTCAGACGATTTCCTCGCATGTGTGATCCCGGCCTTAAGAGGAGACTTTGTGCAGCAGGCCTTCATGGTAAAATAGCTGCTAGGAAACCACTGCTAAGGACAGGCAACAAGCAGAAGAGACTTGTTTGGGCTAAAGAACACAAGGAATGGACATTAGACCGGTGGAAATCTGTGCTTTGGTCTGATGAGTCCAAATTTGAGATCTTTGGTTCCAACCACCGTGTCTTTGTGCGACGCAGAAAAGGTGAACGGATGGACTCTACATGCCTGGTTCCCACCATGAAGCATGGAGGAGTGGTGTGATGGTGTGGGGGTGCTTTGCTGGTGACACTGTTGGGGATTTATTCAAATTGAAGGCATACTGAACCAGCATGGCTACCACAGCATCTTGCAGCAGCATGCTATTCCATCCGGTTTGCGTTTAGTTGGACCATCATTTATTTTTCAACAGGACAATGACCCCAAACACACCTCCAGGCTGTGTAAGGGCTATTTGACCAAGAAGGAGAGTGTTGGGGTGCTACGCCAGATGACCTGGCCTCAACAGTCACCAGACCTGAACCCAATCGAGATGGTTTGGGGAGAGCTGGACCGCAGTGTGAAGGCAAAAGGGCCAACAAGTGCTAAGCATCTCTGGGAACTCCTTCAAGACTGTTGTAGACCATTTCCGGTGACTGCCTCTTGAAGCTCATCAAGAGAATGCCAAGAGTGTGCAAAGCAGTCATCAAAGCAAAAGGTGGCTACTTTGAAGAACCTAGAATATAAGACATATTTTCAGTTGTTTCACACTTTTTTGTAAAGTGTAATGTATAATTCCACATGTGATAATTCAGTTTTGATGCCTTCAGTGTGAATGTACAATTTTCATAGCCAAGAAAATACAGAAAAATCTTTAAATGAGAAGGTGTGTCCAAACTTTTGGTCTGTACTGTATGTTTTGAAGAATATTTTGTTTTAAAACTATGTGTAACTGATTTAGAACATTTCTCGATGTAGAAGCTCATGTGACGATCGCTGCGTTCGGATGTAAATCGGATTGAACTCGCATAAAAAAACGCATGACAATTACACTACACTCGTCCGACGCTCCTGCATCAAAATTTGACCGATTTTTAAATCGCCAGTGTCTCCAGCCTTAGGGTGAGTTTCCACGATCAGGATTGCACAGGAAATGCTGCGTGTTTGGCGCTATGCGTTGGCGCAGCGCCAAACACGCAGCGTCCAGATGTTACAGCATAGTGGAGGGGATTTCAAGAAATCCCGTCTCCACTATGCGCAAAATTACGCAGGCGGAAGACCTGCGTTTACGGACATGCGGCGCATCTTTTCAGACCGCAGCATGTCCTAGCGTCTTGCGGAGACGGTGCGTCGCCGCAACGGAATTTAACACAGGGCTATGTAGCCCTGCGTTCTTTCCGGAGGTGTCCTGAACACCTCCGGAAAGAACGCGCGTCAGAAAGAGGGCGGGGCTTAGGACGGAGCGGAATTTCCGCACCGTCATATACGCTGTGTTTCCTGACGGTGGAAACACAGCCTTACTGTGTGTGTAATGGTGGTGTGAGATCAGTCGGCTGTCTGCCCACTTCGATGCCAGTTCTGATGCCCAGAACCCATTTGGGCCAGGCTGCAGGGACCTAGATTTGATGCAGGGCATCAGTATCTGTGTACTCATAGTGTGACATCAGTGGCCAAAAGTCATTTAACCCTTTCATTAACACAGCATGCCCCCCTCCTCCACACAGCCCGTCATCATGCCCCCCTCCTCCAGAGTCCCTCATCATGCCCCCCTCCTGCACACAGCCCCTTAGCATGCCCCCCTCCTCCACACAGCCCCTCAGCATGCCTCCCTCCTCCACACAGCCCCTCATCATGCCCCCCTCCGCCACACAGCCCCTCATCATGCCCCCCTCCTCCACAGCCCCTCATCATGCCCCCCTCCTCCACACAGCCCCTCATCATGCCCCCCTTCTGCACACAGACTCTCAGCATGGCCCATCTCCACAGTCCCACAACATGCCCCCCTCCTCCACACAGCCCCTCAGCATGCCCCCCTCCTGCACACAGCCCCTCATCATGCCCCCCTCCTCCACACAGCCCCTCAGCATGCCCCCTCCTCCACACAGCCCCTCATCATGCCCCCCTTCTGCACACAGACCCTCAGCATGGCCCATCTCCACAGTCCACAACATGCTCCCCTCCTCCACACAGCCCCTCAGCATCCCCCCTCCTCCTCACAGCCCCTCAGCATGCCCCCCTTCTCCACACAGCCCTTCATCCTCCACACAGCCCCTCATCAAGCCCCCCCCTCCACACAGTCCCAGCATGCCCCCCACTCCAACACCCACAGCCCCCCCCACCAGCCTTGGCCCCCTTCTCCGCACAGCCTGTCAACATGCTCCTTCTCCGCACAGAACCTCATCATGCCCCCCTTCTCCGCACAGCCCCTCAACATGCCCCCCTCCTCCACACAGCCCCTCCCCAAATGCCCCCCTCATCCACACAGCCCCTCAACATTCCCCCCTCCTCCACACAGCCCCTCAGCATGCCTCCCTCCCCACACAGCCCCTCATCATGCCCCCCTTCTCCATACAGCCCCTCATTATGCCCCCCTCCTCCACACAGCCCCCTCATCATGCCCCCCCTCCAAACAGCCCCTCATCATGCCCCCCTTCTGCACACAGACCCTCACATGGCCCATCTCCACATCCCACAACTGCTCCCCTCCTCCACACAGTCCCTCAGCATGCCCCCCTCCTCCTCACAGCCCCTCAGCATGGCCCCCTACTCCACACAGCCCCTCAGCATGCCCACCTCCACACAGCTCATCATCATGCCCCCCTCCTCCACACAGCCCTTCATCATGCCCCCCTCCTCCACACAGCCCCTCAGCATGCCCCCCTACTCCACACAGCCCCTCACATGCCCCCTTCTTCTCCGCACAGCCCCTCATCTTGCCTCCTCCGCACAGCCCCTCATCATGCCTCCTTCTCCGCACAGCCCCTCATCATGCCCCCCTTCTCCGCACAGCCCCTCATCATGCCCCCCTCCTCCGCACAGCCCCTCACCATGCCCCCCTCATCCACACAGCCCCTCAACATGCCCCCCTCCTTCACACAGCTCATCAGGCCCCCTCCTCCAAACAGCCCCTCATCATGCCCCCCTCCTCCACACAGCCTCCATCATGCCCACTACTCCACACAGCCCCTCAGAATGCCCCCCTCCTTCACACAGCCCCTATCATGCCCCCCTTCTCCGCACAGCCCCTCATCATGCACCCCTCCTCCACACAGCCCCCACCATGCCCCCCTCATCCCACACAGCCCCTCAACATGCCCCCCGCCCCACACAGCTCATCAGGCCCCCTCCTCCAAACAGCCCCTCATCATGCCCCCCCTCCACACAGCCCCTCATCATGCCCCACTACTCCACACCAGCCCCTCAGCATGCCCCTCCTCCACACAGTCCCTCAGCATGCCCCTCCTCCACACAGCCCCTCAGCATTTCCCTCCTCCACACAGCCCCTCATCATGCCCCCTTCTTCACACAGCCCCTCATCATGCCCCCTTCTTCACACAGCCCCACTGAAGTAACATGAACCCTTCCCACAATCCATCCTCCTCACACTCTTGTGTGGTGACCCCCTCTGTACACGGCTCCTCAGCACAGCGCTGCTTCCTGCTCTCGGCTCCGCCCTCCTCCTGACACTTTCACTTTCGGTCTGTGCGGAGCGGGGTCGTCACACGGCTCCTGTCCAGGAGGCTCCACACACCGGACCTCCATTACTGCGGACCCTGCGCCTCCTCACACTGAGGCCACGGTAATCACTGCGCTCACAAGTCTCCGCATGTGCGGATCCGCGACCCCGCAGCTTCACACGCGTCTCTTTATGGCTTTGTGCACACTTTGCGTAAATGCTCTATAATTTTGCGGAGCGCCGCGGGTAAAACGCATACGTAATTAGTATGCGTTTTCCCACAAAACACAAGCGTTTTCAGCTTACAGAATGCTCTGTAACATCGGCTGAAAAGTGATTGACAGGTTGGTCACACTTGTCACACACAGTGCCGATGTCACGCATAGTGCCGATGTCACCATAGTGCCGATGTCACTCACAGTGCCGATGTCACACATATGCCGATGTCACACACAGTGCCGATGTCACGCATAGTGCCGATGTCACACACAGTGCCGATGTCACACATAGTGCCGATGTCACACACAGTGCCGATGTCACACACGGCCGATGTCACTCATAGTGCCGATGTCACGCATAGTGCCGATGTCACACATAGTGCCGATGTCACTCATAGTGCTGATGTCACACCAGTGCCGATGTCACGCATAGTGCCGATGTCACTCATAGTGCCGATGTCACGCATAGTGCCGATGTCACCACAGTGCCGATGTCACTCATAGTGCCGATGTCACGCATAGTGCCGATGTCACGCACAGTGCCGATGTCACGCATAGTGCCGATGTCACGCACAGTGCCGATGTCACGCATAGTGCCGATGTCACACACAGTGCCGATGTCACGCATAGTGCCGATGTCACACACAGTGCCGATGTCACGCATAGTGCCGATGTCACGCACAGTGCCGATGTCACTCATAGTGCTGATGTCACTCATAGTGCCGATGTCACACACAGTGACGATGTCACGCATAGTGCCGATGTCACCATAGTGCTGATGTCACACACAGTGCCGATGTCACACACAGTGCTGATGTCACTCATAGTGCCGATGTCACACACAGTGACGATGTCACTCATAGTGCTGATGTCACACATAGTGCTGATGTCACTCATAGTGCTGATGTCACACATAGTGCTGTTGTCACTCATAGTGCCGATGTCACACACAGTGACGATGTCACTCATAGTGCCGATGTCACACACAGTGCCGAGTCACTCATAGTGCCGATGTCACACACAGTGACGATGTCCACTCATAGTGCTGATGTCACACATAGTGCTGATGTCACTCATAGTGCTGATGTCACACATAGTGCTGATGTCACTCATAGTGCGATGTCACCAAGTGCCGATGTCACAAGTGCGATGTCACAATGCCGATGTCACATATGCCGATGTCACCAAGTGCGATGTCACACACAAGTGCTGATGTCACTCATAGTGCGATGTCACACACAGTGCTGATGTCACCATAGTGCGATGTCACCAAGTGCGATGTCACTCATATGCGATGTCACCACAGTGCGATGTCACTCATAGTGCGATGTCACTCATAGTGCGTGTACCGTGAGTCACCAGTGCCGATGTCACATGTCCGATGTCACAGTGCGATCACCAGTGCGTGTCACCAAGTGCATGTCACCAGGGATTACCAATGCGAGTCACCTGTTCACAAAGTGGTGTACCAGTGGATGACAAGCGCATCCACAAGTCGATGTCCATTCGATTCACACAGTGCGAGTCACCATAGTGCGATGTCACCAAGTGCGATGTCACCAAGTGCGATGTCACAAGTGCCGATGTCACCAAGTGCCGAGTCACCTTGCGATGTCACTCAGTGCGATGTCACAAGTGCCGATGTCACCACAGTGCTGATGTCAAAGTGCGATGTCACACAGTGCGATGTCAACAGTGCTGAGTCACTATAGTGCGATGCACCAAGTGCGATGTCACCACAGTCGGATGTACTCATATGCGATGTCACAAAGTGCGATGTCACCAAGTGCTGATGTCACCAAGTGCGATGTCACATAGTGCGATGTCCACAGTGCGATGTCACTCATAGTGCCGATGTCACAAAGTGCTGATGTCACCATATATGCGATTCACCAGTGCGATGTCACCAAGTGCGATGTCACCAAGTGCTGATGTCACCATGTGCTGATGTCACCAAGTGCGATGTCACATAGTGCTGATGTCACCAAGTGCCGATGTCATCAGTGCCGATGTCACACAATCCTGTGTCACCATATGCGATGTCACCACAGTGCGATGTCACCAAGTGCGATTCACCAATGCGATGTCACCAAGTGCGAGTCACCAGTGCGATGTCACCAAGTGCGATGTCACCAGTGCCGATGTACCAATGCGATGTCACCATGTGCGTGTCACCAGTGCGATGTCACATGCGATGTCACCAAGTGCGATTCACCAAGTGCCGATGTCACCAAGTGCGATGTCACCAGTGCGATGTCACCAAGTGCTGATGTCACTGTGCTGATGTCCACATAGTGCGATGTCACTATAGTGCGATGTCACACAAGTGCTGAGTCACTCATGTGCGATGTCACACAAGTGCGATGTCACCATAGTGCGATGTCACACAGTGCGATGTCACCAAGTGCGATGTCACCAAGTGCCGATGTCACTCATATGCGATGTCACCAGTGCGATGTCACAAGCATCACAAGTGCGATGTCACTCATAGTGCGATGTCACACACAGTGCTGATGTCACTCATAGTGCGATGTCACCACAGTGCGAATCACTAGTGCCGATGTCACACAGTGCGATGTCACAATGATGTCAATAGTGCCGATGTCACCAAGTGCTGATGTCACTCATAGTGCCGATGTCACCATAGTGCCGATGTCACTCACAGTGCGATCTGTACAGTGCGATGTCACCTAGTGCTGATGTCACCACAGTGCGATGTCACCACAGTGCTGATGTCACCACAGTGCCGATGTCACTCATAGTGCGATGTCATCAAGTGCGATGTCACGCAAGTGCTGATGTCATCATAGTGCGATGTCACCATATGTGCCGATGTTCACCAAGTGCGATGTCCTCATAGTGCGATGTCACCATAGTGCGATGTCACCAAGTGCGATGTCACCACAGTGCGATGTCACTCATAGTGCTGATGTCACTCAAGTGCGATGTCACCAAGTGCGATGTCACTCATAGTGCGATGTCACCATAGTGCGATGTCTACACACAGTGCGATGTCACTCATAGTGCGATGTCACGCATAGTGCTGATGTCACTAATGCGATGTCACACACAGTGCGATGTCACCATAGTGCTGATGTCACTCATAGTGCGATGTCACCATAGATGCGATGTCACCATAGTGCTGATGTCACTCATAATGCCGATGTCACGTCATCAACTGCGATGTCACTCATAAGTGCCGATGTCACCATAGTGCGATGTCACTCATCAGTGCCGATGTACACGCTCATAGATGCGATGTCACCATAGTGCCGATGTCACTCATATGCTGATGTCACCAAGTGCCGATGTCATCATATGCGATGTCACCATAATGCGATGTCACTCATATGCTGATGTCACTCATAGTGCTGATGTCACATATGCTGATGTCACTCAAGTGCCGATGTCACTCATATGCGATGTCACTCATATGCTGATGTCACCATAGTGCGATGTCACACATAGTGCGATGTCACCAAGTGCGATGTCACACATAGTGCGATGTCACTCATAATGCGATGTCACTCATAGTGCTGATGTCACTCATAGTGCCGATGTCACTCATATGCGATGTCACTCATAGTGCTGATGTCACTCATAGTGCGATGTCACTCATAGTGCTGATGTCACACATTCCGATGTCACTAGTGCGATGTCACTCATAGTGCCGATGTCACTCATAGTGCGATGTCACTCATAGTGCGATGTCACTCATAATGCGATGTCACTCATATGCGATGTCACTCATAGTGCTGATGTCACTCATATGCCGATGTCACAATAGTGCGATGTCACTCATAGTGCCGATGTCACTCATAGTGCCGATGTCACTCATAGTGCCGATAGTCATCACTATAGTGCCGATGTCACTCATAATGCCGATGTCACTCATATGCGATGTCACTCATAGTGCCGATGTCACTCATAATGCCGATGTCACTCATAGTGCTGATGTCACTCATAGTGCTGATGTCACTCATAGTGCGATGTCACTCATAGTGCCGATGTCACTCATAAGTGCTGATGTCACTCATAGTGCTGATGGTCCACCATAGTGCTGATGTCACTTGTTCACTCATAGTGCTGATGTCACTCAGTGCTGATGTCACTCATAGTGCCGATGTCACTCATAGTGCCGATGTCACTCATAATGCTGATGTCACTCATAGTGCTGATGTCACCATAGTGCGATGTCACTCATAGTGCTGATGTCATCATAGTGCGATGTCACCATAGTGCCGATGTCACTCATAGTGCTGATGTCACTCATAGTGCTGATGTCACCATAGTGCCGATGTCACCATAGTGCGATGTCACTCATAGTGCCGATGTCACCACAGTGCCGATGTCACTCATAGTGCCGATGTCACTCATAATGCTGATGTCACTCATAGTGCTGATGTCACTCATAGTGCTGATGTCACTCATAGTGCTGATGTCACTCATAATGCCGATGTCACCATAAGTGCCGATGTCACTCATAGTGCTGATGTCACATAGTGCTGATGTCACTCATAGTGCTGATGTCACATAGTGCTGATGTCACCATGCGATGTCACATGTGCCGATGTCACTCATAATGCTGATGTCACTCATAGTGCTGATGTCACCATAGTGCTGATGTCACAATAGTCCCGATGTACATCATAGTGCTGATGTCACACACAGTGCCGATGTCACTCATAGTGCTGATGTCACTCATAGTGCTGATGTCACACATAGTGCGATGTCACCATAGTGCCGATGTCACTCATAGTGCTGATGTCACTCAAGTGCGATGTCACGCATAGTGCCGATGTCACTCATAAGTGCTGATGTCATCATAGTGCTGATGTCACCATAGTGCGATGTCACTCATAGTGCTGATGTCACTCATAGTGCTGATGTCACCACAGTGCCGATGTCACATAGTGCCGATGTCACTCATAATGCTGATGTCACATCATAGTGCTGATGTCACTCATAGTGCTGATGTCACTCATAGTGCTGATGTCACTCAGTGCTGATGTCACAGCATCAGTGCGATGTCACTCATAATGCTGATGTCACTCATAGTGCTGATGTCACTCATATGCTGATGTCACTCATAGTGCTGATGTCACTCATAGTGCTGATGTCAACACAGTGCATGATGTCACCATAATGCTGATGTCACTCATAGTGCTGATGTCACGCATAGTGCTGATGTCACTCATAGTGCTGATGTCATGCATAGTGTGATGTCACCTAGTGCGATGTCACTCATAGTGCGATGTCACTCATAGTGCTGATGTCACTCATAGTGCTGATGTCACGCACAGTGCTGATGTCACTCATAGTGCCGATGTCACGCTTAGTGCGATGTCACGCACAGTGCCGATGTCACGCACAGTGCCGATGTCACTCATAGTGCGATGTCACACATAGTGCTGATGTCACTCATAGTGCTGATGTCACGCATAGTGCTGATGTCACGTATAGTGCTGATGTCACATACAGTGCTGATGTCACGCATAGCGCTGATGTCACGCATAGTGTCAATGTCACGCATAG
>JARQOD010012522.1:0-19272 GCA_033576555.1 Oophaga sylvatica | reverse complement strand
AAAGGGGGGAAGAATCGACCCCCCTGGGGGAATGACTTCTTGGGTATAAGGGGGAAACCCACAACTTTTGCAAAAAAACCCCAAGGTTAATAGCTGCTCCAGAATCCACGAAAGCCTGAGCAAAAATTTGAGGACAGAGAGCATATCAGGTGACAGTTAATAAAACTTAGTCTGAACATTTACCCAAGACAAACTGAGCGTGAAAAAACGTCTTCCCCGCTTAGGGCAGACTGAAATAGCATGAGAGGCATTACCACAGTAGAAACATAACCCTTGCGCTTTCAAAAACTCTTTGACGCTGTGCCCAGACATCACTCTATCACACTGCATGGATTCAGAAGCGGGTTTCACAAGGCAACACTATTCCACGCATACTTCTCCGCTCACGCAAACGTCTGTCAATTGAATCGCTAATGACATAGAATCATTGAGACCAGAGGGGACAGGGAATCCCACCATAACACCTTTACATTATCTGACAGCCCCTTTCCCGGGAAAAAAAGGGCCGCCAAAGCGTCGTCATTCCATTTGGTCAGGACTGCCCACCTACGGAATCTCTGACAGTATAACTCAGCGTCATCAAGCCCCTGATTTAATGCCAACAAGGCTTTTTCAGCTTGATCAGTGACATTAGGCTCATCGTTACAAAACCCCAAAGCCTGAAAAAATGCATCAACATCACTCAAAACAGGATCCCAGGTGTCAGGGAAAAAGCCCATCCTGAGGATCGCCGCGCAGGAGAGAGATGACAATTTGAACCTGCTGCGCTGCGTTCCCTGAGGACTTAGATTTTAAGGCAAAAAAACAATTTACAATTATTTTTGAAATTCTGAAACTTAGCTCGATCCCCCAAAAACAAATCTGGCATGGGAATCCTGGTTCCACAACAGGCAACCTAGCAAGATATGCAGCAATACTCTGAACCTCAGTGCAAGCTGATCCACACGGCCAGACAACTGTGCAAACTCCATTAAGAGAGAAAAAATCCTCCCCAGCACCCAGAGATACAGAGGGAAAAAAAAATGCAACAAACAGAAAAATATCGCTGACAACTCTGACAACCGTTTTTTTTTCACAATATTTTTCCCTTCTGTGAGTACCATACAACTTTAAATTTTGGGCCGGTGATACTGTTATGTTTCGGTAACTGAGGAGTGCAGGTAAAAAATGCAATACACCAGAGCATTGGAATCTATGAGATTGCAGTACCCTGACTAACCACCACAACTAGAGGCAGCCGTGGAGCGTTCCTACGTTGGTCCTAGACGCCTCGTCACAGCCTGAGAAACTAACTACACCTAAAGATAGAAATAGGAAAGCTATCTGCCCCGGAGCAGATCCCCAAAGAAATAGAAAGCCCCAAACATGTAATGGCTGTTAGACAAGAAGAAATACTGCACAGACAGAAAATAGTATGAGCAAACGTTGGGGCCCAAGCTAATCTAAATAGAAAAGGATAGGAAGGGTATTTACTGCAATCCCAAAAACCCTGCAAAGCACCAACTCTACTAATTTCAAAAACACCTGAGATCACACGACCTCCACCACCTAAATTAGTTCTCTGGTGCAACAAAACCAAAACAGCAGCCACTGAAGAAACTGAAAAAGCAAAAGTACAAACATCAGTGGCTGAACTAAACTGAGAGGGCAAAAGCCCCCGGAGGGGACCCAGAAGGCCCCCACGGAAGTGCAGGAAAAAATGCAAAAATAAAGCACAAAAACAAAAAGAAGAAAATGTCTTATCTGTTAGCAGGAGATGCAGACACGACACAGCAGGCTACAAGGGAAAACAGGAATCATGGAGTGAGACCAGAACAATTGATCACCGGCAACCCTGATGGGAAGGCGACTCCCTTATATAAGACCAGTCAGTAAACACCTGATTCCCACTCCTCACAATCTTCACTGGACAGTCCAGTACCGCTTTAACCACCAGAGGGAGCCTCTGCTCAGAACTCATTTCAAGTCCATTCACAACACCAGGCTCTTTAGTTCTCCTGATTACGGGGGATATAGAAAGACAAGCACCCACAAAATGACCCTTTCCAAACAGAAAAAACACTCTCCCCTTTACGCCAAAGTACTGTTGGACGAACAGAACGTTCCGCCCAACTGCATGGGTTCCTCGTAGACTCAGACCCAATTCCCTTGATTTCGGGCCCTGTTGTGAATGCTCTGGATCTGACTTCGGATTTGGTCTCCCTCTGGTGGCTGCTGATAGTAGTGAAGCTGCCTTTGCTAACAGAAGTCCATTAGCTGGGGACGATTGGCAATCAGGTAGCACTGACTGGGGAGATATAAGGAGTAACCTTCCCATGATCCTCGCCGGTGATTTGTTGTTCTTCCTGGTTTCATTTGGAAGTCAGCTTGCTTCCTGCTGTTTCCTGCACCATTCAGATAGTTATTTTCTGCTTGTTTCTTTGGCATTTGTTCTTCTTTTGTCTTTCTGTCCTTCTGGAGTGAGGTCAGCCAGGTTCCCCGGTGGGGCCTGTGCTAGTCTCTGTTCTCATTTTCCACTGTTTATTTGTTCAGTCCCTGTTATTTCAGTGTTTTTCTGGTTAGACTACCTGTTCACACCAGAGTTTTGATCTAGCGGGGAGAGATCATGTGGTCTCAGTATTTTGGAAATCAGACTTGTTGGAATTTTTCCAGGGTTTTGCTGGATTGCAGACAGTATTCTTTCCTATCCTGTCCTATCTAGATATTTTGGGCCCCAGCGTTTGCTTACTCTATTTTCTGCCTGCGTTTGTTTTTCATCTTGTCTCACCCCAATATATGTGTGGGGGCTACCTTTTCCTTTGGGGCGCTTCTCCGGGGCAGTTAGCTTTCTTCTTTCTATCTTTAGGCTTAGTTAACTCTCCGGCTGTGTCGAGGCGTCTAGGTCATCGTAGGTACGTCCCACTGCTACTTCTAGTTCTGCGGTTATTTTTAGGGGTCTGCAATCCGCTAGTTACCAACCTCTCGGGTGTCTGGCTGCCTTGGCTATTTTTGCTACCGTCCTCCTCGGCTACAAAATCATAACAGGGCCCCCTGCAAATGGGAGCATCTACTTAGTCTTGACTAAGACGGCAGCCAACCTTGATGGTCAGAGACATGGCTGCCTCAATGGAGACGGGAGTCTCATGCAAGGCAAAGGTATCATTTACCCTTACAGAAAACCCTTGATAGAACTGGCTACAGAGTGGGGGGTCCACTTGGTATCAGTGGACCACCTCCGAAACTCGGAGCAATACTCCTCCCCTGGCCAGTCTTTCCTGCCGAAGCTGAGTAGTGTAGACTCGCTGGGGAGATGAGGTCAGAGTCATTGTATATATGTGACCCAGCGGCTGAAAAAAATTCCTCAACAGCCCATAGCGACTGAGAATCGGCCAGGAGAGAATATGTCCAGGCTTGAGGGTTACCCGAAGGAGCAAAATTACTATCCTCACCTGTTGCTCCTCACTTCCAGAGGAGTGAGGACGCAATTTAAAGTAAAGCTTAAGGCCTCCCTGAAAGCAACAAACTTGTCACACCCCCCAGAGAATCTGTCAGGCATAATGACCTAGGCCCCTCCAGGAATTGTCTGGGAGTTGCAGTTTTCCAAACCAGGGTGTGGAAAAACATCAAAGCAAACATCATCTGCTACTTCCAGACTGAGCTGCTGTAGTTGCCCAGCCAGAGCAGTAATAGAATCCATGATGGATAAAAACATAGTATCGGCCATTGTTACTGTCACAACTCTGTTGTCAGATTACCCAGGGCTAGGGGCTCCTTTCCTGTCCCTAATGCTAGGAGCGCCCTAACTATCCCTGCTCCCTGGATTACTTCTGATGGTGAAGACTCCATGGCCATGTATCCTGATGAACATCTTAATCGTCCTATATCTGTCCCACTCCACTTCCCAGGGAAGTGGGGAGTAATAGTGTATGAATATAAATAAACCAGACAAACAAAGAAGGACATACAGGGATAAAGGAAAATATCAGTCATACAAATATGCACTCACAGACAACAGGGGTACATC
Source organism: Oophaga sylvatica (assembly GCA_033576555.1). Classification (NCBI taxonomy): domain Eukaryota; kingdom Metazoa; phylum Chordata; class Amphibia; order Anura; family Dendrobatidae; genus Oophaga; species Oophaga sylvatica. The sequence continues at coordinate 15,269 of JARQOD010012522.1, read as the reverse complement.
GAGGAGAAAGCAATGTAAACCAAATAGAAAAAAAGGATTTCAAAACAGCCAAAAAGTCCAAGCAACAGTCACAGAACAATACTCCAAACCCCTCTACCAACAACCGACTCCTCCAACCCACACCAGGCAGTACAAAACTTAACACTGGCAATTCAGATCACCAGATGTGATTGCATAGAGCAGAGAGGGGTGGCCAATACTGCACAGCCGAGATCATCCAAGCACTGAGGCTTCAGACACTCTAATCTGAACATTTAATCCTGCACTGCTAACAGAAACCTGCACCTTTTAATATGAAGGAGACTGCTTCTTATCAGTGCAGGAGTACATGAAATCAGACGCTGTGGTTTTCAGTCGCACCTCTCTCTGTCACGGCAAACTCGTGACAATGAGACAATCACTCCAGGACTTAAATAAAAAAAGTAAGAGTCACCCTGATTAATAAATATTTCCACTATAGAAAATAGGAATTTAGATTATAAGTCCCCATTCAGATGTCAGTAAGTTTTCTCGTATGCAAAAAACAGGTCTGTTTTTTCAGTGTTTGGTCAGTGTCACAGATATAACATATGTAATTCACTGACGTCTGAATGAGGGCTAAGTTTTAGGTCTCATGCATATGACTGTATTTTTTTTAAAAACGGGTCACACTCTGACCAATGGGGTCATACAATTCAATGGGGCAGTGCAGAATGAACAATTTTTTCACTGACTTAATCTGCATGTGAAAAAAATTGCAGCATGCACAATTTCCCTTCAAAAATTGGATGAGACTCACCCATTCAAGTCTATGGGTTTGAGAAAATAATCAAATGCCATATGGAGACACAAATAACATCAGATTTCTTATGGATATATTGTAATTCTGTAACATAGGACATGATAAATGGTCCTGTAAATGATTAATAGCTGCTACTGTAAAAAATACAGATTGTATATGGACAGCACACGGAGGACAAAAGAGAAAAAAATATCTTCCCACTTTTTGAATGAAACGGAATTTTTTATTATACTGTCAGGGGGGGGCACCTTTTATCAGTTTCCCAAATTTACTTATTTTCATGGAAATTCATTTTACATAATTTACACTTTCACAACTATTTTCCTTTTTATCTACAAGAAATAAAAATTTTTTTGCTTATGCATTAAAGGTTTTGGGGTTCCACTTAAACCTTCCCTTCCGGGGGGGGTTGGGTATTTAAGGTCGAGCACAGTCATTCCCCCCCTTAGGGGAAAAAGTGTACGCAGCATGTGGAAAACTTTTTACGGGAAATTATTTTACTTTTTGACTGAAGTAAGGCTGTTTAACATCTTCAAAGAAGGCTCCGCAGCCTGCATAGTGGCTATTCCCCAAAGGCTTCTGTCGAAAATATACCTTTAATCAAATATTTCATTGCAATGCAAAAATGTCACATTAAAGGTTAAATTTTCCCATCATTTTTCATTTTAAAAGGGGAATGGCAATGAAACCCCTTTGAATCTCTAGTTAATGTAACCCCTGCGTTTGGAATTCTTTCCCAAAAGGGGTGCACCGAGGGTTCCCACTAGAACCCAATTGCATCCCAAAAACCTTTCCCAACCGGGCCCAAAAAGGGGGGGCCTTTTTTAGAGTTAAAAGGGATGGGAACCCAATTTGGGGCTATTCTCTCAGAGGGGAAAAGAGTATAGTCTGGGGGGGCAGCCTCATGTCACCCAAAAGTTGAGAAAGAGTTGTTTTCTCTTGGGGTAAAGCAAAAAAAGGGAGATCGGACGACACAGTCATTAGTCTGAAAAACCATGCAGGACAGAGGATAAAACGTAGCAGCCCCGGGGAGAGTTTGGGAATAAGAGAGAAGAACAGCTGTTGTAAAAAAACCTGAATCTGCAGTTTAAAACTTTTTAAAAAGTGGGGAGGCAAATAAAAGGAAAATACCACTCCACCTACGAATGAGTCAACCCCATGCATTTTGTGAGCAAGGGGCCCCACGCTTTAAGCGGGGAAAAAGGGAAAACAGCTACTACCCGGGGTTTTTAGTGGGGTCGAGTAGGACAAAGGGTGGAAGAGAAGAAGAGAGAAAAAGGGGGGGAAAATTTTTAAGCTTACCCTACTCTGAAAAACCGGACACCGATCCCTTGCTAACTCCATATGGAGTAGGAGACCCGGGACAAAAATCGCAGGAGCCCACGATTGTACAAGGGGGGTCGGGAAAGGGAGTTAGGGGGGCCCTCAAACAAACCCCTTTTTATCCAAAAAAACCCCCCACAAAGTCAGGGGGCTGTAAAGTTAAACTTGGGGCCTGTTTCTACGGGCAGAGACTCCATTCAAAAAGGAGGCCAAACCCCTACTCGGGGGAAAACGGGACTGCCCTTCCCCTGCCGCCCCCCGGGGTGCCTGCAATTCCTCATAAAGGCAGAAAGGATTTTGTGTGTGTTTTCCATTATTTTTCTGGGGTAACCCCCCTTCCCCTCCTGCCCCCCCACATAGTTTCCCAAGGTCCCCCTTCCCTTGGGAAGGGTTTAACCCTTCTGCCAAACCAACCCTTCAGGGGATCTGCATAGCAGGCTGGCACCCCCCCAGGGACCAGGGCGTGAAAATCCACAAATACTTTAATCTCCTGTAAATTTCCCCTTTTAGTGGCCCCCCACGGACCGAGATGTGTTCGTGCATCCCCCTAAAGTAAAAGGGCCGGGGCCCCTCCCCAGGCCTTGGGGGGCGTCATTAACGTATTCGCTTAGCGGGTTGTTTTCCCCCCCCCTGCCTCACGGGGACAGTCCCCTGGGCCATTTAATTTGGCTTGTAAGGGGTCAGAGACCAACCCAAAATTGCCATTTTTTTCTTAAACGGGGTTGGGTTTTACACCTACAAGGGTTTGGGAAGATTGGGGTTATTTTCGTGGCAAAGGATCACAGGGGCCAATGATAACACCCCCTCTTTTATAACGTTTAAAACCTACCTCGGGGCCAATGGTTCCGCTTTTAAAAGGCCAGTTTGACTATATTTTCTTCATTTTTCTTAAGCAAAGGGTCTGTCCCCAAAAATTCCGTCGCATCTAAACCGGGTTTTTTAAAGGGTTTTTTTTAGGTTTGGGTGAAAGTTGCTACTGGTGTGACTGCAGACCTTTGAAAAATCACAGTTTGACGCATGTTTTGGGGTTTCCCCAGTTCCATGTGCCTTTAGGGGGGGAGCCCCCCGCTGTGTCCCGGGGGAACCAAGGGGGGTGTCACATAATTTGGGGGGAAAGGGGCCCGGGGGGGGAACGGGGGAGGGGGAGACTTTGGAAGGGGGGGGGGGGCTAAATAAAGGGCAAGGGGACCCGCAAGGGGGGGTTACACAAAGAAAGACAAAAAAAGGGAAGGGGGGGGAAACCCGCGGGGGGGGAGGGACACCGACCAGTGAAGGAAGCCCACGTACTCAAAAAGGAAACCCCCAACACAGAAGGAATGTGAGGACACCCTGACCTGCCCACCCCACCCCGGGCAGGGCCCAACCCCCGGGGGGGGGTGAAGCGGAATTGCGGGCCCTTTCCCCTCCGCCCCCCGCCCCTGCTTTAACCCCACCCGCATTTCGGTGTCCCCCTCCCCCCGCGACCGCCCTCCTCACCTCCCCTCGGTTTCGGCGTCCTCTCCGCCCCACTGCCCCGTCCCACTACAAAACCCCTTCGGGGTACCCCAAAGCCTTTAGCGCCCCATCCCCCCCAGGGGGGGCGGGGTCTACGCCATGTGCCTCCGGGGGGTTCCCCCATCTCACCTGGGGGTAAGAATGCCCAAATTGCGCAACCCCATCGGCCCCTGCGAGGGCCAAAGGAATCCTCAACCCCGCTCTGCGGGCGCAACCCCTAATACATTTTTATTTTTACATATGTTTAAGACAAAGCCCCCCTATGTGGGCCCCATAGGTATTGGACTTCCCAATAGCCTTCGTTACTTAATGGTATTGGGGGAAATTCCCTGTGAGGGGAAACCCCCTTACCCCATTTTTCCCAACAGATTTTAAAGGTTTAGTATTAGTTTTTTCCGTCTGTCACTGCATCCCCCGCCTGCGATTACCCCGCCCCTAATTTAAGCAAAGGGTTTCCATTCGTCGCAATGCCTAGGATATAAATGTTTTGTGCTCCTATGGCCCCCTATTTCCTCTGGGGGGGAAACTTAACGGGTGTTCCTTTTAGGATTGGAAATCTGCGCGCATGATCGATTCGAATTTTTTTCCAAACCTGGGCAACCCCTTTAAGACAAACAGAGTTAAATATTTGGGTTTGTTAAAAGCTTAATTTCATTACAATTCGGGCTCAGTTTGTCTCTCTAGTAAAGTTTGCACCTTTTATTTTCTTATTGCCAAATTGTCCCAAAATTGGGGTTTTTTTTATCACACGTGTGGCATTTTTAGGCTATTTTCTGCAAGACCCTTTCACTTTTAAATTTTTACACTGTCTACGAATTACAGGTGTGATAAACTCCCCTAATATATCAATAAAATAATTTTTTTCTATAACCCCAAAATTTTCCCACGATTTTCTATTCAGGGGGACTTTGGGGAACAAAAAACATTACAGATAACACTAATTCAAAATAATTTAACCCATGAGGGCTTGCTCCAAGTTTAAAATTTATAAAAAAATACGGATAAAAAAAGAAAAAAGTGCTCATGTAGGGTCCAGCATACAGTATAATAAATGGGGGATTCAAAAAAACACTGCATCCCAGCCGTCTGAAAAAATAGAGATCAAAATGCCTGGGGGCGGGGTTTGAAAAAATTTTCTCTCGAAAGGGAAGAAATAAAACCTAGACACCTATTGGAAATCCCAAACCCGAAACAGTCGTACAGAACCTTTAAAGGGAACCTGTCCGGATTGTGCACGAAACCCTCGACAGCGTGGGTGGGTGCCATTTTACGATTAAATGTTTGGGGGTTTGATGAAACCCATCTGGTGTTGTTTTTTAATTTTATTTTGAGTTTTTAGTTAATGAAATTCTCGTGCTTTGGGGCAGGTCTGTGGGGTGCGGTTTGTCGACCCCCCCCCAATTGTGGGTTCCGGGCAAAGGGGTAATCGAGCCCCCCGTGAAAGTTATGGGGGTTTTCACAGGTAGCTTGGCTCGGGCTGTGGCCCCGGCGGTCTGGGGTAGTTGGGGATTATTTTCAGGGATGGGTTTTTATACAGTTTGTGCGCCACTGTTTTTTGGTAATAAGTCCAGCGCTGCTGGATCTTGGGGGTGGGGAGGCAGCTAGGTCGGGTCCCCCACGGGGGGATTTCCTAGGCGGTTGTTTGGAGGGGTTGTGCAGGCATGCAATAAAAACTCAGTCTCACCGGTCAGTGTCTTTTCCCTACCTTTCTTTAAGATGTTCAAGCAGGTCCCCGGGGGGTGATGGGGTTGGGGGAGGATGGCTTTTAGAACAGCTAAAAACTTAGGGCCCCCCTTTACTTTTAAAACCTGATGGTACAACCAGCTTGCGCGTAGTTCTCTCAATAAATCCAGCTTATCCAAGCTGTATTTCCCGTAGGTTTGTGGGGGAGCCTTTTTTTGCGAGAGACTGAATTTTATTTTGCCTGCAGAGATCAAAGTCTTCCTTCCCTGACCCCAGTTAGTACGGGATTAAAAAGGGGCTTTTTTGCCGCGACCTAGGGTCCGGTAAATCTTGGTTTTTTTTTTTCCCTATGCTTGTGAAAAATAGTGATCCTTGGGCCCCCCAGTGACGGTAGCAATTTTGCGGATTTTTCCCAAAGTCAAAAGCATTTTTCCCAATAATTTTCCCTTCCACTTTCCCCTCGTTTTGCCGACCTTAATAGATATTCAGTCTTTTTCAGTGGGGACACTCTGCTAGGCTAATAAATTTAAAAACCACCTGTACAGCCTCCATTTGAACTGCTGACAGACTTAAACGGGCCGTTACTCTGTCCAGGACGGGAAACTGACTGACTAAAATCCTCCCTTCCACCCCCTGCTGGTGTGTCAGAATGTACATGATGTCTGAAGAGACCTTAATGTTACCTCTCCCCTTCCCCCGGTATTGTGTACCGGGGTACACATTTCCCCATGGAAAAGACAGCACTCCCCGGGGTGTAAAAATTTAAAAAAGCATTTTTGTTATCATGAAAACATTAACAATAAAATTAATTGTCCTCCGGGAGGTGAGGATATCTTTAAAAGTTGGAAAAGTAACATTATTATAGAATAAAAAGATTAAAGTTCAATAAAATACGTTTCTTGTGAAAGGGCCGCCCCCAACCTTCAAAGTGGGTCCCCGGGGGGGTGCAGGACATCCAAATGCAGACCCCTCTGCCACACCAACCCGGGTTTTTTGGGTTTGAGGTAATCAAGGTTTCATGTGAAACCATTAAAAAGGGACAAAGTGCAACTATTTACAGGTCGTTTTTGGGTGGCTCAGTCCTCCCGCCTCTGAGTCCCTTGTTAAAAGAAGACTAATAGGGAAAAAATTTTTTATATAACTTTTACAATGTTCCATAATTCGTTATTAATATGCGTATCAATGGGTAATTTCCCTTTTGTGATTCTTTTGATCACTGGTGGTTTCGATAATCAATTGCGATCTGCTGCCCGCGTTCGGCAAACTATGAATCCCTTAAAATCTTTTAGGATCGGGCAAGCTATGTGGCGGGGCGGTGTAGGCCTTCCCAGGGGTCCCTAGATGGGGCTGTACAGATGATCCATCTTGATTCCACAGGTTGGGTGTTGCGGGGAGGGGTAATCCGAGCGGGTCACTGGCCCCAGGGGAAAAGGGGTAGAATTTCCCTCTTGGGGTGATAAAACTAAAAACCTGGAAATTATCACAGCATTCCCAGTCTGGCCCAAATCCCCCGGAAAAAATTCCCCCCCAGATCTGGTGAACCTCCCTTTTCTTTCCCCTTGTTTGGGAAAGGGTTCTTTTCACAACTCTTTAAGTGTTCTGGACACAATTTCAATATTCTGGACACGGATTGTTTTTCTTCCTCCTCCTTACTGACGACACAAAACTTTTCTGTTGTCATATTAGAATCTTGTATGACTGGGTTCTTGCTCCCCTGATTACTTTTGCATTTTCCTTTTCTTTTTAAGACCCCTCTCCAGCATAAAAGCTTGGGCGGGACATTTGGGTTGAAAACTCTTCCTGTTTCTCCTCCCTTATTGGACTTTCCTCCACACGTTTGTATTTTCTGTTTGCTCTTGCGATTGGTCCAGTTTTCAACGGGTCGTTGCCCCCGGTTCTACACTAAAAGTTAGATCCATTGGTTTTTCCCCGGGCCTTGCTCGCTTAAAGCTGGATGAGTTAGTTGGTTACAGTAATGATTATAAAAATAAACCCAAATCAGGTAGAAAACCCGGCCATGTTTCCTGTCTTCCAAGGGTATGGATTCAAAAAAGTAAAGGACAATTGGTTCTCTTTTCCAAAGCCGTTGGTTTGAGGGTGGTATGGTGTCGTTCTTATTTTCTTGCCCCCGTCATATGACAGAATTCCGGAATAAATCAGCTTCAAAAGCAGGCCCCGTGGGTTTTAAGATTTGCCCCGGATCCCAATGCGGTCTGCAAAAGCTTGCTGAAGGTTTTTCGCGGGGTCACTGCGGTCTGGTCCTTCACTGGAAAAAATACCAAAAATCGGGAGTAAAATGGTCCACCAGGTCAAGGCAAATGGGATCCGATCTACTTGGCGACAATTTGACGTGGTCCGGGGCCACAATTCCGGGGGACGGTCTGGGAAAGGGTTGCAGGGGTGCCTTCTGACTCGTATCCTTTCTTCTAAGCCCACAGGGTCCACATTTCCCGACACCACCTCTCGAGGGAGCGGGCCATCCCTCCCCATTAAAACCCGGCATCTCAACGGGTTCAGTTTCTCCGCCAAAAATTGCTTGACTGGAGCTTCCAAAACCTTGGGACGTTGCCTTGGGGACCCCCATTTGCCAGACCATCCATGGGTTCGGGGTTGCGTATCTCCCGCACAAATTCTCACGGTATGGAACAACCTGCTTTTCTCGTTCCCCCAAAGGGGCTTGGGTGACAAGGGGCTCCTTTTCCAAAGGGGGAACCTTCCTGACTTAAAAACCCTTGTGGGCTGACCCCCTGGATCACGTCCTGAGTTTTTTCCAGCGTGTGGGGGAAAGGATTTAATGTTGCACCATTCGCTTTTTGGGCTCGATGCTCGTGGGCTACCCCATTTGTGGGAAAGCGGGTAGCTCAATTCTTCCAGTCGTCCGTTTTTTCTTCCGTTCAGAGCATGGGATTCGGGACAATGCTCACTTCTTCTTTGACCTGCCGGTACTTGATTGTAAATGGTAATTGGACAACCGAGCCATCCTCGCTGCTCCATGGCACCCAGTTTGGGGGTTTCCAGGGGCGTTAACGGGGGGTTGTCTTTTGTACGCCGTGAATTATTGGGGGCCCCCATAGTGCTTTAAAATTTTTAGTAAAAGGGCCCCCAGCGCCGAAACTCCCGTTTAAACGCTTAATTTTCCGGGGTTCCTCTCGTTGGCCTGAGTTTTCTGTAGCAAAAGGATGACTTTTTCTTGGGCCATTCTGCTTTGACTGGAACTCCCCCCGCCCTCATTACTGGCGTCGGTGTACAACAGGAACGGTTGGCGTAATCAGGATAGGAAAATTCATCCCCGTCGGATCTCTTTTCTTTTGGAATGCTTCAGCCTGCTTTACCCCAAAAGGGAGGGTTTTCCCTTTTTAAAAGTTTGTCCTACCAGAGGTCCGAAAGGGCTCTTTTTCGTGAAATCTTTACAAACTCCTGTAGTAACCTTAGTCCCAGGAACTGTCGACTTCCTTAAGGTTTTTCGGCTCCGGCCACTTCTGGGTGGCAGTGACTTTCCTTTGGGGCCCGGGGTATCCTTCCGAAATGACGTGTGCCCCCCAATATTTTTACCTTCTGTTTGAGTAGATGGCATTTTTAGGGGTTTAAATTTTCCCCTACCGGACAGGGATCAATCTTCTGCCAGGTGCTTCAATTTTGGCCTCAATGTCTTGGAATACACGATAACTCGTTGGTATAGCAGCACGGTTTCAAATTGGATTCCCAGACTTTTCCCCTTCACCTCTAAAATGTTTTGGGGATATGAGCCCAAAGGGGATTCTGTCGAACTCCAGAGCCCCTTTGGGGGGTGGTGAAAGCCGTTTTCTCACTCCTCCTCGCCACAGCCACTTCCCAGTAACATGTCGATCGGGGGTAAAAGTAGTTAGCCTTTTCAGAGCAGCAAATGATTCCCTTACGTGGTAAGGGGGTGCATCTTGTGTTTTATGGGTTCACCGCTGTAACCACACACTTTTTCCATATCCCATCTTTTTTTTAACCAGAATGGGGGCGCCCGGGGGCTAAACTACCCCTTATCACCCAGTTTTTCTTCATTTTTCAAATTTTTTGTTTTCTGAAAAGGGCTGGGGTATGGGCCTTACCCCCTTTTTGTGGGGGATGATTGTGTAGGGATATAGGGTGTACCCCCTTAAATTGTCCCAAAATAAAGTGGATTTTTGCTAAACACTTGGGCGTACTTTTGCACCACCGTAATCCCCCTTGCTTCTGGTGAGGGGGGAGGGGTCGTCCCAACAGGGAGTTGCTGAACACTCCGCCCGGGTTTGCTGGGTCATTGCCCTCCTCTATTTGACGGATCAAAGGACTCACCCGGGGAATAAATTATTTCACGCTGGTTTGAAATGGTTGAAAAAGGGGGAAAATTTACCTCATCATCTCCCCCAATTTAGAAGCCGTCCGGGACTCTTCCATTCACCACTTCTCTACTCCTCTGCGTATGTGTAGGTCTATGTTTTTGAAAAGGTGGGGGTTTTACTACAGTTGGTATTTGTCCTTCAGACCTATGGCTGCCCCCCACCAAATGTCTTTCACTCATTGGGGGGGACCACAATAGGATGAGTCAGGCCCTCTTACCAATTTTTGCCGCGGTAAACTTCGCTTTGTGACACACCAGGGCCCGGGGTCTCTTTTGGATTACCCTCTCTCCCCCGGTCGGGGAATCTCAGCGAGCTGTTGGAGTAAAAACACAACTTCTCCCAAACAATTAAAAGATAAATGTTTGTACCCAAAATTTATTTTGACCCTTTTCCCCATTTACAGTCTTTACTACCCAAAACCCTTGGGCTTTCAACTCCTCTCTGCCCCCCTTTTCTCTCCATTTGTTCCGAGTACTTTTACAGGAAGACCATTTTTGAAGCATCACAGTAAAATCAAGGTCGGGGTTTAAACGTCCATTGACCATACTTGAATAGAGACAGGGATTAGGGTACCTGGGACCCAGTGTCTAAAAATGCTGGAAAGCAATCCATCTGAATAAGGACGGTAGGGGGCCCGCCCACATACCTGCGGTTCCCGTCTAGGGGGCCCGCGGGATTCTCCCGGGTGTTGCCCTTGGGCCCCGGTTTTTGCCCCTTTAAAGGACACTGTGTGCAGATACCTTTCCGGTTTGCAGCGATAACGATGATTCTGACGAGAAGGGGGTTTGATCAAGGTTGCTCCCGGGGGTGGCGTTGTCCTCCCCGGGGGGGGGACGTCTTTTTTCTCTCCGGGATCCCGGAACGTCTTCTGGGCAGTCAGCTAAAAAAATCTTTTTCCTCCTTTTCCGCGCTGCGGGGGACTCATACAGCGGCCAGATTTTTTGTCATGGGGCACCTCTGGCGCAGCAGTCCAAATTTCCCGAGTGTCACCCCGCGTTTGGTTTTTGCCGCGGGGGGGGGGGGTTACGCCCGGTTTTGGGCTTCCCCTGATGATGTTGGGTCCACCTAGGTTTTTCCCAGGGGCCGCCCGCCCTTTTTTTTGCCATGTCCTTTTTGGGATCAAGGTACATCCGGGTGATCTAAAGGCCACCATTTACAGTTCTGCTTCCCCGGGGTCTCAATCCCTGTATAAAATTGTTCTTTCAGCTTCTATTCTCGTCGATAGCATTTTAAAAAGGGGTTTTTTGTTGAGGGTCTCAGGGCTCCCTTTTACGGCAAAGGGATCCGGATCTGTCACCTGGCTGTTGTGAAAAGTGTAGAAGGCCATCCGGGGTCCGTTTTTTGTGCGGTCTTCAAAAAGGCATGAAACTTCAGGGAAAATCGCAGGGACCGCCCTGATCAACGGTATCCCAAGCTCCCTTCCCTCTCAAGCGCCGTTAGCTGCCCTATTAGCACGCAGCTTTTTGTTCTCGGCATAGAGTACATTTTTTTAGGCTGCTAACTTCCGCTTGAAGCCTGCTAAGTCCCCGGGCTCCCGCTGATTGGGGAAGCCATTTCCCCCCAGGATATATGGACGTTAGGGCTTATCGGGACCCCGGCTGGGTGCAGGGCCTGCGCCCCCATCGGCGCTAAAATCCCAGACGGTGGGGGGATTGGGGCCTCCCCCCGGGGGCCGCATGTCCCCTTGTTTGAATCTTAGCGCCCCCGGGAAAAAAAAGGCCAACCGGGTTTCAGACGGCTATTTCCGGACCGCAGGAAAACAGCCTTCGTCGCAGGGCTTGATGTCAGAGCGTTCATTCCTGTTGCGGGCCCTGCCGCGAGTCAGAGGGGGGGGCGTGCCCAGCTCTGCCCTTTTTGGGGACGCCCACCTTCTTCTCCAGCGCTTTAGGGGCGAATCTGGCGGCAAAAAATTTGGGGGATTTGGCGCCAAACAAAAGCAACGTCTTTTTTCCCAAAAAATCCACAGGGCCCCAGGGTCGCAAAACTGCAAGTTTCGCTCCTGTTCGTGACGCCCAAATTTTTTTTCGACCGCCACCCCAATTGGGGTTACCAGGGCAATGGGGGATCTAGCCGAGCCCTAAATCTATGGGGATTGTCACGGTGCTGTGGCTCGGTCTGTGGGCCCCGGCGGGGGCGTATGTTTGGGGAATTTTCGGGGGAAAGGGTTTTATACAGTTCGTAGCCACCTTAGTATTTGGGAATAGTCCGCGCTGCTGTAGATCTCTGAGGGGGGGTGGGCGCAGATGTGGGGCCCCCCACAGGTGGGCCCTTTTCCTAGGGGGGTAGTTGGTGGGGTTTGTGCGGAATGCAAAAATAATAGTCCACACGGTCATGTCTTTCCATCCCTTTTACTTGTAAGATGTTAAGCGGCCCCGGGGAGGGAGGGGGTTGGGTGGAGGATGAGCTTTGGGCAACACTAAGCAACTTAGGGGCCCCCTTTATTTTCCCAAACCCTGTATAAAACCCCAGTTTTGCAGCGTATTTTCTCTATAACCCAAGTTTATCCAAGTGTTTTCCCAGTCAGGTTTTGGGGACCCTTTCTGCGAGAGAGCTGAATTCTTTTTTGTCCTAAAAGACTCAAAGTCTTTTTTCCCCCTGACCCCATTACGTATGACAAAAGGGGGGCTTGTTTCCCGCGACCTAGGCCCGGGAAAAATCTCGGGGTTTTCCTTACTATGCTTGTACTATAGGATCCTTCGGCCCCGTGACCGGTGAAATGTGCAGGACTTTTCAAGTAAAAAACCCTTTTCCAATAATCTTCCTTCCACTTTGCCCTTCGTTTTTGCTCGCTTTTTAATAGTAGTTCAGCTTTCTTCCAGTGGGGCAAGCTCTGATGGCAAAGGTGAATTAAACCACCTGTACCCGCCTCACTTTCTGAACTGCGACGACTTAAACGGACATTGGTCTTTTTACATATTCTTTTTTTATGGTTTAAAACAATCACGGATCCCCAGAAACCTTTTCCCCTATTTTACATCTGAAATTGTCGTTCGACATGCTTAGAAGCCAAACCAAAACCTCAATTTCCGGGTTGTGTTTCGAGTGTTCCCTTCCTCGTGCAAAGCATAATCTGTTTTGCAAAAAGCAAGACTTCTAAAAGAGCTTACAAAGGGGGACATCCAAAGGGGAAAGGGGTTTTTTAAAAAGGGCCATGCAATGCCCCTGTGAAAAAAAAAAATAGCAATTTTTTTTTTAAATTTTCCCCACGGGTTTTTAAAAAAATGACTGCCCAAAAACCCAAAAACAAAACAAAGTGTGAACAGGTGAAAAAACCTAGAATCATCAACTTGAAAATTTTCTAAAAAAAAAAAAAGCAGCACTCTGCCCCCCTGGTGAAAAATAAAAAAAAAAAAATTTAATTGCAAAATGCTTTTAAAAAAAAAAAAGAGAAAGCTTAGCAAAAAAAATTTGGGAAAAATTTTCTGTGTCCCGGAACCCTTTTTAAAAGGGATTCTAAGTTTTCCGGGAAAAAAACCCCAAACCCCAATCCTCCCCTTAGAAAAAAAGTTTTAATCTTTTTGGGGAAAACCAAAATGTGAATCCTCTCTTAGGCTATTTTCACACTTCGGTTTTTTTAAACGGCGCAAACCCCCGGGGGTTTTTTTTTTAACCTTTGACTTTTACGCCGGATCGCGCCTGAGCCCATGCGTTGCCCCCTGGGGAAAAGTACTTTTCCGGGGGCCCGGGACAAAACGCTGGCTGAAAATTTTTTTTTTTTTTCCCGGGGCCCCCCCTGATAGTCCTGAACGGCCCCCAGGGGGCCCGGGGGAAAAAATGAAAACCCCTTTGGGGGGACCAGTTTTTGAAAAAACCGTCAGAAAACGACCCGGAACCCCGGTCCTCTCTCTCTCTTTTTGGGCCCCGGGTCAGACATGCGAAAAAAACCGCACAAATCCCCTGTCAATACCGGGCACTGCCCCCGGCACTGGGCCGGGTTAGGGTACAAAAAAAATTTCACCGCACGTCCTACACTTGGGGAAGGTGTTGTATGCCCTTTTTTTTGTACTTTTTAAAAAAAGGTTGTTCAAAAAAAAAATTTTTTTTTCTACCCCCTTTTCGTTTGCAGCTGGAAAATTTTTTTTTCCTGTGTCTTTGGTTTCTCACCACAGTCCGTGCTGGGCGGGTTTGGGAGTCAGGGGGTTTTCCTCTGATTTCCCCGGGAAGCTGACTTCCACCCGTTTTCCTCTTGTGCTGGGTTTGGCCCCGAACTGTGGCCGGTAGGGGTGGGGGGGGGGGCGAACGATGTTTTAAAGGAAAAAAAGGCCCGAAAAATTTATCATCAGTTTTTAAAATTTCAGCGTCCGGGGTTTCCAACGGTGGGACCGACAAAACGGCACGGGTGTCTCAAAGGTGTTTGGGAAAAAGAGGTTCCAATAAAAAGGGGCCCGGGAAAAAGCCCCAAAGAAATTGGGGGGGGCCTCCCCCTCCCCAAAGGAAACAGTGCTCAAACAGAAAAAAGGGAAATGCCGGAGCAAGGGGTTTTTGGTAAAAAGGCTCGCCCCAGTCCCTGTTGCTTAAGACCCGCAAAAAGTTACTTTTTTGGCGTTTCCCAAGAGAGGGCCCCCCCCGGCAAGAGGGAAAACCGGGAAAAAACGTCTAAGTCCCCTAAGGGGAAAATGTACACAGGAGATGGTAAGTCCCCCGCGTTAGGGGTGCCCGCTTTCCCGCCGACAGTACCTGACTGTCCGCTTTGCTTTCCCCCCCGGGCCTCCTCATTTCCCCCCTGGGCAAATTTAAAAGGGGGTTTTCCCCCCTGCCCGTCACATGCGGGGGGGGGGCCCCTTTTTTGAAATTTTTCCCCCTTTCAAATTGGTGACCTCCCCCTGGTTTTCCCAACCCGGGGGAGAAAAAAACACCTGATCTTGTTCTTCCCCTTTTTTTTTCTCCTTTTTACACTTTTTTTCGAGGGTTTTTGGGGGGGGCCCCCCTGTGTGGCTGGGTAATGTGGGGTACCGCCCCTTTTGGGGGTTTTTATGGTTTTGGGGCCCCCCTGATGTAATTGGAGGGGGGTTGGGGGTAAGTGTTTTCAGTTTGAGGGGCATTCACGAAAAGGTGGAAAAATTTAAAGGGGGGCCCAAAGGGGTTTTAAACCCCTTTAAAGTTTTAATTTTTTTTTTTGTTGGTTTTTGCATTTTTTTGATTTGAAAGTCTCTTTCGTGTTTTCTTACCCGTGGGGGAATGTATTGAAAAAAGTGCACCTTGGGGACATTAGAGGGGGGCATTTTAGGTAGCCCATATTTTGGGGTAGAATAGCTTTGGGGGGGGATCATAGTTGGGGGGAGTTAGGGGTCCCTTTGGGAATTATAAAAGAAGTCAAGCCCGTTCCCTTTGGGGGGAAAATTTTTTTGGGGGGTTTTGGGGGATCAAAGCCGTAGGGAAAAATAGTTTTGGGGGGGTTTTTTAGGGGGCATTTTTTCCCTTTTTCGGGAAATCAGTCGGGGTTTTGGTTTTTGAGATAAAAACGTCCACGTTCCCGGGCCCGTAGCAAAACAAAAGAGTGAAAGGTACCGCAAAACCCCAGTGCAAAGGGGGAAAAGGGTTTTCCCCGGGGGAAGTTGGCCCCAAAAAAATTTTTTTCGACTAGCCAAAAAATCGTGGAAAATCCCCTGTGGGGGAAAGCTAAGGGGAAAATGTGG